>JAIUZE010067209.1:0-26969 GCA_022085475.1 Heliosperma pusillum
GTATAGTTTATGGATGGAGAGGACCATGTGCATGCTTAATCTGATGCTTAGGAGGCGTAAACAGTTAGCTTAAGAGGTGGGAGGTCAGTTCATACAAGAATTCTGCAGCAAATGGACTATCCAATTAGCAATGATGAAAAACATTGGCTTATTAGAATAAGAGTGAATTTATAATTTATTGGATCCTATATTTTTAATAGCCTTTTGTTTAAGTAATGGTAAGCGTATTGTAATGAAATATGTACACTGATTATTATTAATGGAATCGACTTACATTTTACCAAAAAACAAAAACCTTTCCCCAAGTATATTCTGATTGTAACACCCGCCATTTTAATAATTAGAATTTAATAATATTTAATTATTATTAGTTAATCTTAGTTTAGTCATAGAAAAGAATTTTCGTAGTTGGGTTAATCCGTGTCTAATCTGTCAATTTCGAGCCCATATTCGGGTTCTACTCAAAATATTATGTAGGTTGAGTCTCAAAATGAATATTGGGCCTTTGTATTCCTTCGCCCACCAAAATATAATTCAATATCACTCTTCACTTCTCATGTTTTTCAGCAACACCCTCCTCTCATTTTCCTCACCCAAACATAAAACCCCATTGTTGAACCTCATAAACCTCATAAATCAAAATCACCAAAATTCCTTAAAAGCTAAAGCCAATTCCCTTGATTCTTCTTCCCTTCTTTCTCTTTCCCCTCCTCTTTCTTTTAAGGTAAGAAAGGCTCTCCCTTGTGCGATTTCGTTTTTCCATCTTTCTAAAGGACGAAATTTAATCATCTTTTTGTGTTAATATTGTACGAGGAGACCTTCAAGATCCGGATAAAGACTATTTCCTTGTTGAAGAAGAGTTAGAAGATTGAAGAGCAAGCAAGGTGACGTAGACGAGTTATCCAATGTCACATCTTATGTGTTTATGTGGTTAGGATTGATTTTCACATGAAAAGATGGTTTCTTTATGTTATTCTAGCATGAATTGCTGACTACTACTTAAGTATTTGTTTGAATTCATCTCATATGCTTAACTTGTGCAAATGTATGTTAATGGTGCTAAATCCATCTTATTATTGGTTAAGCTTATGTTTAATATCTTGAATGTTGGTCTCATAATGTTTTAATTATTGCATGAAATGATTTGCTACTCATATGTTGGATTAAATTAGGTTTTGTAATGATTGATGTTTGTAATTCAGAATGGGTGTAATTGGATTTGTCTTAAACTTGTGTTTGTGTTGATTTTCGGACAAAAGGAGTCCTAACCGGGTACCCGGTAGCCGGTCCCCAACCGACCGGGAACCTCCTGAAGTGAAATTAGTGTTTTTGGCGAAACTTGGAAGGGAATACCCCCAGCCGGCCGACCGGCTAGGAGCCCCTACGTTGTTTCTTAAAAATTCGAAGTACCCAGACCTCCCAGCCGGCCGACCAGCCGGCGGTCATTCGACTGGCAAGGAGTTTCCAGTTGTGTTTTCTGGAAAATTGAAGGATGTCCAAAACTTTCAGCCGGCCGCCGGTCAGTCGATCGCTTGGGAGCCCCTTGAATTTGTTTTGATTTTGACTATGGTGAAGGAACCCCCTGCCGGGCCATCGGCTGCCGGTTCATCGACCGGCAGGAAGTCTCTGTGTTATGCAATGTTGTTGTCATGGACGAAGGGTGCTAAGCCGAGTACCCGTCCGTCGTTCCCCTTTGACCGGTGAGACCCCCTACTCTTCTTCCTCTTCTTTTCCTTCTCTTATCTTCAGAAGTAATGGGTCCTATGGTGTTGTTTATCTTATAAACTTACGTAATAACATTTAATATTCATGTCAAGACTACGAAATGTCTCACATGCTTTTCTCACATATTTAGTGACGGTTTTAGCATTCTTCCCCTTTTGAGTCGATTATGCCTTGAACTATGGATCGAGTCTTGTTTATTGGATGTTTTGAAATCTCATTTCCCGCTTTCACCTTTATACTCGTTAGACTTGATGTTGCATTGATAGAGTACAATCTTAATGCTTGTGCATTTGTTTAGTGCGGATATGACGACGTTGTTAAGAGGCGAACGCAATGCGTTGGTTGACCTGGCCGTCAAATGTTGTATCCTTGCAAGGATGTGTCATTGTATGTAGCGCACTCGCTTGACCTTACTTGATCTTTCATCTCCTTTGGCTGTAATTACCGCAGTATGATAATTAGATTTTGAGACAACATTTCTCATTGGTCAGAATTGTTAAGATGGGTACGTTCTTTCTCTTCCGCCTCTGGCGTTGGCCGTAACTGCCGAATTTTGGTTACTTGGCTTCTATATATTGTAGACCGACTATCGGATGTGTGCATGCCTAGACACATGTTGAATCGGGTACTCGCCTTGTCCCGAGAGTCTGGCCAGATTTAGACTAGGCTTATATTGTTATCGTAGTCCTACCAGGAGTATTGAGTTTAGAGTCGTTTGGTCTTGCAAAGTGCGGATGCTATTGCGTATCATTTATCGTGAGAGTGTGTATTATGTTTGACCACATGTTCGAATGAATACTTGATTAATAGGATGCCTATGTTTAGTTTGTATGTCAAGTTCCTAACCCTCTCAAGCACATGCTCATTAATGGTGAGATTCAAGCCAAGTGTGATCCATTTGGTTTCCAAGGGGAGTCTTCTCCGAGTCTTCTATTGCATGATGATGATGAATGATGATTCTTATACTCGTATATTATTATTATGGTAATGTTATTCTCATATCGGGCATGATAAATATATGTTTCATGATGATATCACTACTACAAATACAGGCAATAACAACGCCCCATCAACAACGCATACTCACGAAAATAAAGAAAAACCGTTGTGGAATGGATAATTATTTTTCCGCGGAATTTTATTAAACCTAATAACAACGGTGTTAGTTTTTCGAACGTTGTTATTAGTTTTAACAACGGCGTGAACTAAAATAACCGTTGTAAATAAATTTACTAATAACAATAGTTTATTCTATATCCGTTGTTATTAATTTAGCGCGAAATAATGAAAATTAATAACAACGGGTATGAAAAACCCGTTGTTATAATGTGTTATTAATTTGGCGCATTATTTGGCTTAAATTAATAACAACGGATATGATTTTGGTGTACGTTGTTGTTAGTTGTAACAACGGATTTAACTTTGTTAACCGTTGTAAATAGGTAACCTAATAACAACGGTGAATATGAATATTACCCGTTGTCAATACTTTTAATAAAGATGAAAAAAACACAGAACACTAATAATACTGTACTGCAACACAAAAACACAAACACAAAGCGATTATACTGCATCACAAAACCACAAACACTCATAATTTATTGATTTCCTGATCGTCTCTTTGTCATCATCTCCGTCTGCTATTTCTTATTAATCAGGTATTCTAATAATTTTTCTTTATTGATTTCCTGAATTTCGTTTATTTGTGAATTAGTTGCCTTATACATTGCATTTTCTGAATTAGTTGGCGTATTATTGAATTAGTTTTAATTAGTTGGATTTTCTGAATTACTTGGCTTACTATATATACTACGAATGTAGATAAATGACTCGAACTTGGATGAATGCTGCGAATATGAGTGACCCAAACTATAAGGATGGTTTAGCTGAATTTTATGAAGTCGTTGCGAAAAATTTGAATGGTTCTTCTAGTATTCCATGCCCTTGTGAAAGATGTGGTAATATTAGGTATATGGCTATTTCGGACGTTAAAATTCACCTAGAAAAGTATAGTTTTAGTCGATCCTATACCCGTTGGATTTTTCATGGGGAATCATTAGAGGAAGATAATAATTTTGAAGAAGATGATATTGAGGTATACGAAAGGATAACTGATGATCCCGAGTTTGCCGAGTATGTTGAGTTGGAAGCAGACGAGTTGAATGTTGGGTCTACAGATAATGAAGAAAAAGATGATGAATCAAATGCTTTTGAAGATGAAAACATTAATTTGGATGACCTTGACAACATGTATAAGAAGTTGTGTGAGTCTGAAGCGCCTCTCTACCCTGGTTGTAAGTACACAAAGATGTCGGCTGTGGTGAAGTTGTATAATATCAAGGGGGCAAATGGGGTTAGTGACACATGTTTCACTAGTTTATTAGCCTTGATAAACGACATGCTTCCAGATGGTAATGTTCTTCCCGTTAAGACATATGAGGCTAAAAAACTAATTAGAGGGGTGGGTATGAAATATGAGAAAATACATGCATGTCCAAATGATTGCGTATTGTATCGAAAATGATATCAAAACTTAACCAATTGTCCGGTTTGTTTTGAGTGGCGTTATAAGGATAAGGAAGGGATCCCGGCTAAGGTGTTATGGTATTTTCCAGTGATACCAAGATTCATAAGGATGTTTGCGAATAGCAATGATTCAAAAATGTTAACTTGGCATGAAACTGGAAGAATAAAGGATGGGAAGCTAAGACACCCGGCAGATGGTATGCAATGGAAATCGTTCGACGCTAAGTATCCCGAGTTCGGCATTGAACCTAGAAACTTACGTCTAGCGCTGTCCACTGATGGAATGAACCCACATGGAAACATGAGTACCCAACATAGTACTTGGCCAGTAGTGTTGGCAATATACAACTTACCTCCATATGTGTGCATGAAAAGAACGTACTTGATGTTGTCGTTGTTAATTTCCGGCCCTAAACAACCTGGAAATAATATAGATGTCTATTTGGAACCTCTTTTAGATGATTTGCGAATTTTGTGGGATAGTGGGATAGAAGTATTTGATGCATATAGGAATGAAACTTTCAATTTGCGAGCGATGTTATTGTGTACAATAACCGACTATCCGGCTTATGGCGACCTTTCTGGGCATACGGTGCATGGGAAAGAGGCATGTCCATTGTGTGGGGAGGATATCGAGTCTGAATACTTGAAGTGTTCTCATAAGTATGTGTATTTGGGAAATAGGAGGGGCTTGGATCCTGACCCTTGTTATCGCAAGCAGCAGAAAGCATTTAATGGACGTCAAGAACATCGTCAACCTCCTAGAATTTTGAGTGGGCATGAAGTTTATCAGAAAGTAAAGCATATAGAGATAAAATCTGGGAAGAAGAACGGCTCTAAATTGTCTACTCGTGGGTATAAGAAAAGATCCATATTTTTTGATAAACTTCCATATTGGCCTGACCTGGAGGTCAGGCATTGCCTCGAGTTCATGCACATTGAGAAAAATGTCTGTGATAATATTATCAATACCCTCCTGAATGTTCCCGGTAAAACAAAGGATAACGCCGCAGCTAGGGAAGATATGCAAATGATGGGTATTAGGCTAGAGTTGGCACCACAGAAGAGAGGTAATGGTACATTTTTACCGCCAGCAGCTTATACCATTTCACGGAATGAGAAAAAAGAGTTTTGTGCATGCTTGAATGGAATTAAAGTGCCACATGGTTATTCGTCCAACATCAAAAGCCTTGTGTCGATGCAAGATCTAAAACTCACCGGGTTAAATTCACATGATTGCCACACTTTGATGCAACAATTACTATCCGTGGCTATTCGCTCCATTTTACCTGAAAAGGTACGATATGCTATTACCAGATTCTGTCTCTTCTTCCAGTCCATATGCGATAAAGTAATCGATCCCGATGATGCGGATTCATTGCAGGACCTCGTTGTCACCTCTCTTTGTCATTTTGAAATGTATTTTCCACCCTCTTTCTTCACTATCATGATTCACCTGACCACTCACTTGGTTAGGGAGATTTTGTACCTTGGGCCCGTGTACTTGAGATACCAGTATCCTTGCGAAAGATTGATGAAAGTCTACAAGGACTATACATCTAATCGGTATCGTCCAGAAGGTTGTATTGCTGAACGTGCTATATTAGACGAAGCTCTTGCATATTGTTACGCTCATCTCTTTCCTGAGGAGTTAATTGGCGTTCCAAAGAATCGTCATAGTGACTGGATGACCGGAAAAGGTATTAGGGGCCGGGTTGAAAAAATTGTGTCACGTGACATGTTACATTTAGCACATACGTATGTGCTAAACAACGAAGATGAGGTGCAACCTTATATTGAACAACACAAAGATGAGCTCAAATACGATCACCCCAACAAGAGCGAGATGTGGATTGCAAACGAGCATAAGAAGACATTTGGAGAGTGGTTTAGGAATGTTGTCTTGGAGTATAAGAATTTGTATGGTGATGACATCTCTCCTAGGTTACTACGTCTTGGGTTAGGTCCAAAGGCCAGGGCCACTTTTTTCAGCGGTTTTGCTATTAATGGTTATACTTTTTACACCCGCGAGCAAGATGAGTTGAGCACAATGCAAAATAGTGGTGTGAGTTCTGAATTTGAGGCAATGCACTTTGCTACTTCAAAAGATATAAACCCTATTTGGGGAAAATGCCTTTATTATGGTGTTATTCAAGAAATATTGGTATTAGATTACATTGATTTCACAATACCTCTGTTTCGATGTAACTGGGTTGATAACAACAACAATTGTGTTCGAAAGGATAAAATGGGATTTATGTTGGTCAATTTGGATAAGGTTGGCAATAATAAGGATGATCCTTTCATAATGGCATCCCAAGCTAAACAAGTGTTCTATGTCACCGATCCTATGGATAAGAAGTGGGCTGTTGTACTATCTATAAGGAGTAGACGGGGTGCACCCGATAATGGTGGGGATAATGATCAGGATGTCGTGTTTGAGGGAATGGATCACTCTTCCACTGTATCTTATTTCGACAATGTGACACTGATCATGATAACATTGAAAGCATCTATATGCGTGATGATCATGGTGAAGGTATTTGGGTTAACGAAGAAACTATGTCGGGCAAGAAAAGTCCCCGATCCTGAGGTGGTATTGTCTTTAGTTTTTGTTAGCTTTGGTCATTGTTGAAGAATCCCAAATTATTTAGCTTTTGGTCATTCATTATACAGTCTCCATGTTTTGGTTTCTGCTGATATTGCAGTGTATAGTGCTTATGATATTGCTGTCTTTGTTGGTTTTTGCTGATTATTATTGCAGTGTATAGTACTTATGATATTGCTGTCTCTTATAATTATAATTAAAAAAAAAATAAAGGTAAGCAACAACAACGGTTGTTGTAAATATACCCGTTGTGGTTAGTAATAACAACGGTTATTAATCACAAACCGTTGTCATAGTGTTTACTCATTACAACGGGTATGATACTATAACCGTAGTCATTACTCTATCACAACGGTTTGTTTATGATAACCGTTGTCAATATTTGTAGATAGGAAACACACACTAATAATACGACTGTACTGCAACACAAAAACTCTATCACAAAGATCTATTAAAGGAAATGATCATTTTTCTGTCATCATCTCCCTTATTATTTTTTAATTTGTGAATTTGTGAACTATTTCTTGAATTTGTGAATGTCATTTCCTGAATGTCGTTTATGTTTTTCACCAATTCAATGTCGTTTATTATTAGCAAATTTGTTAATGTCATTTCCTGAATGTCATTCAATTCTAATTTTGCTTTATCGATTGAATAGCTTTGAATTGAATTAGTTTAATTACTTCTAAACTTAAGTCAAAAAACAAATTAACTTATCAACATTAATATTATTAAATAATAAGTTCAAACGGCGCCACCCACAAATGGCGCCAAAACAACAACAACCAAACAACCAAACAACTACAACCAAACAACAACAACAAATTAAATTGAGTCCGGGTAAATCTCCCGGATAGCTGCCACCGCTAGAGCATATGCATCACTCGGGTCAGCCTCGGCCAGAGCCAACCCTTCCCACTGCTCTACCTGGGTCACTTCAACGAGGTCGACCCCATTTGGCCAACGGTAACGGTCATGTTCGGAAGCCACCCCTAGATATGGCCCAGGCTGGTGGTCCGTGCTCTCAATAAAATCTTTTCGCCCATGCCCGGCCTTGTCAAACATTCTTGCCAGTTTGAATGCGGACGCACGATGAGCATCCGACATCCCAAACTCGAAAACGAGTTCCCCTGTAAAGTGCCTGCGATGATAATTTGGCCACATCTTCCTGATTAAATAACCATTTCGAACAAGCGTATCACGGAGTTTTTTGTAACTTTTACACACAACGTAGTCACCCTCAATATGAGAAGGCATTTCTTTCATGATGCAAGCATATGGTTTAGTAAAAGTTCCAGACATTTTGTATGGTTGATGTTAGTATTGAGGCTGGGAAATTTTGTATGGTTTAGCAAATATGATATTGATTAGAGTTGGGAATTTTGTATGTGGTTGATAACCTGCTTGTATTGAGGCTGTATTTATAGAGAGTTATTTATTGGAGTTATTTATTCACATGCATGCATTGGTTCACATGAAGGCATTGATTCACATGCATTTACAAATCCCAAAACGACTATACATTCACATGCATGCAGTACGTTATTGATTGAGTAAATGTGTGAATATGCAGTACGTTACATTTCCTATGTAGTCAATGCATTTACTGCAATATGCAGTAACTCTATCACAACGGTTGTGGTCACGAAAACCGTTGTGGTTAGTAATAACAACGGGTTTTGAATATGCAGTACGTTACATTTCCTATGTAGTCAATGCACTTACTGCAATATGCAGTAACTCTATCACAACGGTTGTGGTCACGAAAACCGTTGTGGTTAGTAATAACAACGGGTTTTAAACCAATACCCGTTGTTATTGCTCAATATTATTATTTTTAATTAAAAGATATTGCAGTCCAAACCCGTGAATAAACAACAGCAGAACCAGCATTGATTAAAGCATCATCAATGGCAGCATAACCCCTCTATAAATATAGCCTCAAAACCCCTCCTTTAAATATTACATAACTACCCTAAAATTAATATCATCAATGGCAGCAGTTAACCTTCCCAACGATGAAACGACCCTTACAAAATTGATTGCAGATGAGGAGGAGGCTCTTGCCGTAGTTCCCGCTGATCATCACCCATTGATTAAAGGATCCATTGAACATCGAAGGGATTATTGGATTAAGAGGCGTGAAGCAGTCCGACTTGTCAACCAAGCGTCGTCATCATCATCGTCCTCTGTCTACCCACGTCGGCCTTATACTCGGAGGTTGGATGCCGCAAGAGATATGTTGAGCTGTACCCGTCCTACCTTATCTCCACATGCAAGACGTGTACTTGCAGGCATTGAATCTGTTATTGCAAAATACGAGGTTAATGATCCGGAAGTCATCAGTATCATCAATATTGTTCCGGATTGTTGGTGGCAGTGTGAGAAAAGCTTTTTACACTTAACCGAAATTGTTCCGGATTATTTAACATCTTTATTTATTTGATGTCGGATGAATGTAATGTACTTTATTATAAAATCTAGGTTATTCCTAATGAAATCAATGAGAAAGAATGTTGTTTAAAGTGTTTGAATTGATGTTCAATATTTTGATGTATTATTAGAAGTATATAAAAAAGGGTTTAGGGTTTAGGGTTTAGGGTTTAGGGTTTAGGGTTTAGGGTTTAGGGTTTAGGGTTTAGGGTTTAGGGTTTAGGGTTATTTTGAAGTAACACACGTATACTAATAATGATACTTAATAATTAAAAGTGATCCGACCCGAAAATGATACTTAATAATCATCACGCGGATAATAAATAATGATTTCTATCGAATTAAATAAAATAACCCGATACTAGCGAGCTAATTAATTTTGGGTCGGACAGTTTCAGGTTTGTGATGCAAAAACGGCCCGTTTATTAGCGTACTTGAATTGGATGAACGAAGTCGATCGACCCCAGGCCATATATATATATATATATATATATATATATATATATATATATCATTATTATTTAATTTGGGAAACATTGACGTACGTGTATATATAATACTTACTTGAATTGCATGTATGTGCATTGATGAATCTGTTATTATTGCAAATTGTAGTACGAGCGTCGTTAATTAGAGATCCGGAAGTCATCATCATTTAATTATTATATATATATATATATATCATCATCAATAAGTAGTACATATATATATACGAGGTAATTAATAATGACACGTGCCCCCGACCCTGCCCAAAAGCGATCGACCCGAATTGAAGTACGTAGCTACGCTTGCTCTGATCTAGAAAGTGGATTGCCCGATCCGTAACTGCTGGCCTGGCCACCCGATCGATTAGTTTCAGGTTAACTAGTGATGCATGATAATTATAATAACCAGTTCCTTAATTAAAAAGAAAATGACCCGATTCGAGGTAATTGAACCAAAAACTAAAAATAATTAATAACTAACCCGATCGATAAAGTTATTAATTACAAACCCGCCGAATCTAACCCGATTGGAATTGATTCCCAGGCCAAACCCGATCCGAGCTAATAATTAAACGTAACTTACGCCTATAAAATAAAATTTAGAGCAAAGTAAAATAAATTAAATTAAATTTAGAGCAAAGTTAAATAAATTAATTTAGAGCAAAGTTAATGAGTTTATTTCGTGCCTCAAATTTTAATACCGCGCGCGCGTATCTGAAAAATTAAAAAAAATATACATAATCTATAAAAACGGTGTTTTAGAATTTCACCGTTGTTATTACTTTCAACAACGGGTTATAATAAATAAACCGTTGTCTTAGTGTTATTACTTTCTACAACGGGTGTTATTTAACCGTTGTTATTACTCTATAACAACGGTGGTTTGTAGGATAACCGTTGTCAATAGTTTCTCTTAATAAACCCTTTAGTTTCTCTTAATAAAAAATAGTTTACAATCCTATAAGTAAATTTTACACACGTACATTATCATCATCATCCTCCTCGTTTACAATCATCCTCGTTTACAACACAAATCTTTTTGTTTAGTATCATCATCATCCTCCTCGTACTCGTGATCATCATCCTGTTCTCTTTATCATCACCCTGTTCTCATTTTCTTTATCAGGTAATTTTTGTGTTTCGTCTTTAGGGTTTTAAGATTGAAGTTCATCTTTTTGTTTTCATTTTCTATTTATCGTTCTCTTTATCATCTAGTTTCATTCCTTTCTAAGTTTTTAGAGTTTTAGAATCTCTGCATGACTCTTTATTTGTTCAGTTACTATTTCATTCATTTCAAGGTCTTAGGGTTTTAGAATCGCTGTATGCATGACTCTGTTCCGTTACTATTTCATTTATTTTGAAGGTCTTAGTGTCTTAGGATTATCATGGGTGAAAAACGGAAAAGAGTAGACAACAATGATAAGGGGGATAAGCCTGGTGAGAGGGGTGCTTCGAAGTGCTCTGCAGCCCTTGCAGCTATATCGGCAAAAACGCCGATGGAAATAAAATGGAGTGTGAAAGGTGTTCCTACTGGTCCAAATGCTAGCCATTTAGCCACTTGGATTGGAGTTACAACCAAACAGTTTGTGCCTATAGATTTAGATGATTTCAGGAATATAAATCCTTCATTGCAGAACTTACTCTTGAAACGTATAAAGGTATGATAATATCTTTAGCTAAACACCATTTTATTTTGCATAAGTTACTATTACATAAGGCAGGAAGCCGTATAAAGGTTCGTGTAAAGGTATGATATTAGACAGCCGCTTATTAGTATATATGATGATGATGCAGGAAGCTTTCGATATTCCAGACTGCCATGATAAGTATCTATTACGTAAGGCAGCGGCAGTCTTAAGGCAGTGGAGGTGTGACCTTGCCAAATTACACTTGTATGTGGACAAGGAGACGGGGCAGATGCATAAGAGCCCACCGACAAAGTACCCCCACATCACTCAGCAACAATGGGATAATTATAAGGCGAAACGAGCTACTGAAAAGTTTCAGGTTAAGTATCCATGTCATATGTTTACATTTTTGTAAAACTCTACTTAAGGTTACATTTTTCTAAAAGTTTCAGGTTACATTTTTCTAAAACTCTACTTGTATCTATAATTTTCTAATTGTCTCATCTACTTGCGATTTTATATGATTTGAAGAGCGTTAGCGCCAGAAATCGTGCTAACATCTCACAGAAGCGGGGGGTATATTATGGTTCTCGAGGCGGTTACAGATTGATAGAAGAAAATCTCGTAAGTAGCATCTATATATTAGATTTTTTTAATCATACTTGGACTTGATATACATGTATACATATATTATTTTTGAGTTAACGTGTAGGTGTCAAAAGGTGTGACCGACTTGAATCGGCATGTAACTTATAAAGAAGGGCACACGCCTAAAGGATCCCGAACATGTAACGAATATGATCAGGAAGTCTTGGCCAACATAGTAAGTATTATTTTTATTAAGACGGGTTTTTAATAACTTTATTGTTCAATTCTTGTATGTCTAACTATCTATTTATTTTAGTAACAAAAATTAAATTAAGTTTATTTAATATATTATAGGAGAATGTTCTGAAGGAGGTTGCGGAAGGGAAATTCACTCCGAGTGGTCGTGACGACGTTCTTGCTAGAGCGATCGGCCGTCCCGAGCATCCAGGTCGATTAAGGGGCGTCCCATTACATGTCGGAGTCACGAAATATTATGGGACAACTAGCTCGAACAAGAAGAAGAAAAATAAGGGGAAGGCTGACATGGTACGTATACCATTTGTTATTGTCATTTAAAATTCACATGTTATTGTTTTAACAAATTGCTGATTCTACATTTTGGGCGTGCAGGTTCAGTTATTGGCCTCCGTGATACTGAAGATGAATTCTGGAGGCAAGCCTTCCGAAGAAGAATTGAAGATGATGGAGGATGTCATTAAAAAGGGCGAGGTAGTGCAACAGATTTGCCAAGAGGCAGACACTACTACCTTGCCAATACATGAGGAGACGGCTGAGAAGATGGTTGAGGTACCTACTGCTGCCGAGGTTTTAATACCTCAAGCCGGTAAGGTAAATATGACTTCTTCTTTTTTTTCTGCATTTGTTCTTTCTAGCAGCCATGCCTTTGATTGGTTTGTTTTATTAGGTAAATGAGTCGGAAAAGGGGACGCAACTTGAGGAGACGGGTGAGGTACCTAATGCTGCTGAGGTTTTGATACCTCAAGCCGATAAGGTAAATATGATTTTTTTTTTCTGCATTTGTTCTTTCTAGCAGCCATGCCTTTGATTGGTTTATTTTATTAGGTAAATGAGTCGGAAAAGGGGACGCAACTTGAGGAGACGGGTGAGGTACCTAATGCTGCTGAGGTTTTGATACCTCAAGCCGATAAGGTAAATACGACTTAACCATTTTGAACCTCTGCATTTGTTCTTTCCAGCAGCCATTGCATGCCTTTGATTGGTTAATTAATTTTATAAGGTAAATAACTCTGAAAAGGGGACGCAACTTGAGGAGCCGGCTGAGAAGACGGGTGACAATAAGGAGGTATGTAGAATATAAGAAGTTAGTATATGCTGTCAGTGCTAAATCTGGTCTGGACATGTTCAAGTATAATAGCCTACCCACCAACAATAAATACTTGTAACTAACTTTACATTATATACTCAATATAGATCATTTATGATATCTATTATATTTTGGTATTTAGTAAATAATGTGTATTCTTCAGGCCACAAAACAGCGGAGGCTTGTTCGTCTCGCCGACCCTTCATTAAAAGAGAATGTGATTGTTGCTCGGGCTTTCGTATGCCCAAAGCCCAAGGACTCAGCGGAAACCATCTTGGTTCATGGCGTACCACTCTTGCCGAAGCATGCAAAAGTGGGGATAGTGGGAGTCGTGAAGGGCTATGGAACCCGTAAACTGCCCGTCACAGTCCGCGACGACATAGTAATACTGGCAGATGCGGTTAAATGTTTTGTCCAATGGCCTCAAAGCCACATTTTCTTGGCTCGTGATTGTAAAATTCAACAGAATGTAGACGGGGTTAGAAAAATACATCTAATTTAACCCGCCTTTTGTCTTTGTTCATCACCTTCATAAATAGTGAAATTTATATGTTTTATTTTTGTTTTGTAGGTAACAAAAAACATGGATAAGTCTAACTCGATAGACAATAATCTTTCTACTACCTCGTCAAAACAACAACTTGATGAGGTATTTAATCAACTCTCTTTATATTTTAAGTTCTACTATCGCCTCATCATTGAAAGAGCAACTTAATTTAGTTAGCCACATGTAGGTTGTGAAAGGTAGCACACCGCATCATTTCCCCAAGCTGAAAGAGGTCAGGAGTCTATCCGGTACTAAATATCATGGGAACGTTTACATGGAAAAAGTACGAACGGTGGCGATGCTGGAGCTTTATAAGGAGGCTGAGAGACGCATAGCAAGCGAGCAATTAATAGTTATTCCGCTCGAGAATGATATTGTAGGGGTAGAACGCCAAGCAATGCTGGATTGGGAAACGCTAGCCGTTTGGGCTGGCCTTGACGAGATTGATGTCCAACACCTATATGTTTGGATGAAGTAAGTTTCTTAATAAATTAAATCATGCAGTATTCTAATATTCTGACTAAGTAAGATATAGTGTTTATAATATCGGAATTAAAACCGGCATGTAGGTACTTGAACTCGGTTGTGATCCCCGCCGAGACCAATATTAATCCACTTCCTCAATACGGATTCATGTGCCCAAATGTTTTATCTATGCATATCGAGATGTTTTCGTATGAAGAACGTGTAAATTATATTGCTGGGGAATTGGCGAAAAACAATAAGCTCATTTTTGCCCCTTATAATGAAGCCGGGTAATATATAATTAATATTACGATTCCAAATACAATTGCATTTTTATATGTTTGGTTATGATGCATGTTGTGCTTGTTAATAATGATGTGTCTCTCGATCTCTAGGAGACATTGGGTGCTAGCAGCGATCAATCCGACCACGAAGAAAGTATTTTGGTTGGACTCTTTGCATGGACAACCATCCGAGACCTTTAAGATGTTGATTATTAAGTAAGTTTATAATACGTACTGATGATGATTTGGCACATATAATATTAAGTTAGTAGTTTATTATTATTAAGTAAGTTTATGTGACTTTCGGCCTCTTTCCTTTTTTAAAGGGCCTTTGAGAAGAAAAGAGCAACCGGCAATCAACCGACAGAATATTCTGATGATGGCCCTACTTTTATTACGATAACAGGGGTACGTACGCGCAAATACTAGTGCATTAAACTAATTACGCATATACATCTGTCTTTTTTAATTACGCATTAAACTAATTGGTAATTGCCTTCTCGTCTCTTCGTTTATTATGTAATAATAGGTCCCTAAACAGCCGGATAGCATCCAATGTGGATACTACGTTTGTCGTTTCATGTTGGAGATTATTAGGCGAAGATATATCAGCATTCCAGAAAGAGTTAGTAGTTTAATGTAGCTATTATTTACTTTTTTTCATTAGAGCTGATATCTTTTCTGCTATATATATATGATCGATGTTGCTAATTATGTATGCCTATACTGTTGTTACCCTACTGATCGATGTCTTTTATTTGTTTTATCCGCAGTATTTAATCAACACGCCACATGTCCCTGAGTACACTAAGCACAATATAGACGAGGTAAGGGACTTGTTGGGCAAATACGTCCTTGAACAAACAAAGAATAAATGAAACTTAGATTATTTTGGAAGCAGATAGGGAACTTTAATTTGTTGTAGAAGTCATTAATTAGAGCAAGTTGTAAGTATGAATTGCTCTAAAAGAGATCATTTTGGTTGTATATATCATTTTGCTGCTGCTGTACATGAATTGCCATGTACATGAATTGCCCTGTACATGAATTGCTCTGATATATATATAGATATATCATTTTGCTGCTTCTGAAATTGGTTTATGATGCGTGCTGCTGCTACTGCTGCTGATTTATGCAGGATTTTCAGTGGTGGCAGGGGAACAAATTACAATTTTTTCAAAAACAATAATAAAAATAATAACAACGGTTTTTTAAAATTCATTAAAAGCGTTGTAACATATTTCCCACCAAAACTTATCATACCTTTAACAACGGTTTATTCTAGAATACCGGTTGTTATTAAAACTTTCCACAACGGCTTATTTATTATACTCCGTTGTAATTAACTATATTCACAACGGGTTTAAAAAAAATAGCGTTGGTATAATATTTCCCACCAAAACTAATCATACCTTTAACAACGGTTTAATTTAATAGAACCGTTCTCGTATCTTTCCCACCATAATTATTCACACGTTTTAACAACAGTTATCTAGTAATAACAACGACTTCTTACCGTTGTTAAAACTATTCACAACGGTATTTTCATTAAATCGGAACCGTTGTTAAAACCTTTAACAACGGAGGCTTTAACAACGTCCGCTTTTTAATATTACAACGGTTTTTAACTGTTGTCATTTCCTGTTTTTGTAGTAGTGCTAAAATAATGTGGTCCGCTTTTGGTCCAGACCAAATGGTCTGGTCCGTTCCATTTTTCTGGTCCGGACGTAAAGTTGTTCAGCCCTAACTGGACGTGGTCTGGTTCCCTCGGCGACTCTCCATTGGCACGCTTTCCTCGCCTAGGCCGCTCCTAGGTTGCTCGCCTATGGTTCACCTTCGTCACTTCTGTCGCTTGTGACCGCCTACATCTTCAAGCTCCATCTTTCTCATGCTTCCAAGCTCTCAACTCCGGATTTCCTTCAAGCTAGGAACGACTTCTCTTCTCATAATCGGGTCAACACGTTACAAAACCATCTCAAAAACAGAATTTTCCGAGGACGATACACATAAACGCATAATGACCCATAATTTATTGCTTTTAGTTCCTCAAAAATCACTTAATTTATATACAAAACTCGTCTTCTCAAATGGTTAAGCTGTTTAATTTATGAGATGTTTATCGGGGATGTGATATAGAATTAGTCGAATTAAAACTGTGGATCTAAAACTCTTAAGTAGCAGCGGAAATCAATTGTATTGGTGTAGTTATTTTGTGTAAACAAAAACAAAAATAAGGATAATATCGTGAAAACTCACTCTAAACCTCGTTAAGGAAGTCACTCGAATTTACATGAAGACAACCTCGCAAGGCTGACGATCGTTTATCTCGCAAGATCAACGAATAGGCTTACAAATTCTGTAAACTTTTGTTAACTTTCATAAACTGTAAGATAAGGTTACATAAAGGTCTTATTCATACTAATCGACTCCTATGTTTGCTTGGACAACAAGCTAATTCCTATTCCGTTCCTAAACTAATTAGGAAACTTATATAACTAAGAGTAAATTAATAATTACACCCTTTTATAAACCACTTTTCTAACTTTACTATCTTCTAAAAACTTTTTAATAATTTACTCCCATAAAATGTTCTCAGGTCAAAAATTGCACCCAAATGGACTTTACGGTGAAAAGTACTAAACCAACATTCAATTTCATTTTTTGTTTTTACAACTCTCACTTAGTCATATCTCTCTCTCTCCCCCAAATTTTCGTTTAATGAATGCAGAAAATATGAACCCTAAAAATTGACATGCTGGTACTTACATTTTTGAAACAAAATGCGGAAATATGAGCCCTAAAAATAATGAGCAAAATCGCAAGCTTAATTAGGAAAAAGATGAACCCAAAATCGCACCCCTAAGTTGATGCAAAACGCAGATTACACAAATGAATATGCATACTAAACTAAGTCCAAATTACAATAGAGATAAAGTTGACATAGATTAAGATAAACATGCCTTAATTGGGGAAAAAGAAGGGGAAAATTATATATGAGGATGAATTATAAAAGTGAGGTGAAGAGCATAGGAGAGAGAAGAGAATAATGATTTATAAGATAGAGCAAGGGCATTTTGGTCACAAAAATAGACTTCTAATCAGAAAATTCAAATCTTGACGAAATTGTAATGGAATGGTACATTTGGGTGCAATTTTTGAACCGAGAACATTTTATGGGAGTAAATTATTTAAAAGTTTTTTATGAGTCCATTTTATATGTGGTTTAACTCCCTATTTTAGCTTGGTTTATTTGATTATTGCACTTCTATTAATGTGTTTATGAGCTAATTCCGTGTTCTAGGTATTTTCATTGCATTTTGTAGGAAATGAAAAATTCGGTAGCTTTAGACCGTAAAATTAGCATTCATCCAAGTTCACGAGGCTAATAAGAGCAAGTCTTGATCATGCAAAGGTGTTCCGGGAAGCATAGGGGCGTTTCGGGAAGAAATTGGAAATCCCGAGAATGAAGAAACCAACTTTGGTTGGTGTGCAAATAAAGAAATAAAGTCCAAGTAAAAGCCCAAGATAAGAGCTTGCATTGGATGCCAAATGACCCGTAGGATGCCTTAGACGGACTCATGAATATGCAAGCATTAGATTTCGCATCACCATAAAGCAAGAAGTTGAGAAGAAATTAGGACAAAAACGCAGATCACCACGACCCCGATCGAGGTTTGCTCCCCCTAAGTTCTTTACGTTACGTTATGCTCTTATTTTATTATAAGTAGGAGCCTTGATCCGTCAATAGGAAATCATCTTTTACATCATTCTACACTCTAAAAACACTCTTTTAGATGATATTTTCAGTCATTAAATTAGGTTTAGAATAGTTTAGTTTCCATTAGTTGTTACAAATAATTCCTTTAAGTATTTCAATTTATATTACAATTTCATTTACAAGTTATTTGGTTCCATTGTGTTCTTCAAGTTCAAGTTTTATTTCCTTTGTTGAGGTAATTCTATTTCTTTTAACTAGTTAGTATGTTCATGTTAATTACTATATCATTATCCAAGAGTAGTTCTCTAGTCTAGGGATTAAGGGAGTCTAGCATAATTAAATAATTACAATTGTTGAAATGAGATGTTATGATATCAAATAGTTGTTTCTATCACATGCTTGCATTGTATTGTTAGTCTTTGATTCTTGATCACAATTTTTGATTAAATTTGTTAATTCGTTCTATAAGTCGAGAGGCACGGAATTGAATTAGACTAAGCATATGTTAGTGGACGACCTACCCAAATCGAGAGTTCGTTAGGACCCGATATATGGTTGACAATAAGGCCGAGAGGTAGTTGTCTTTAAGCCTAAACAATTATCGTTATTTAAGCATTTCTAGTTTGACTTGATCAATTACATGTTTGCATGTGTGACTTAACCTCCCTAGACTCTTCCTTTATTATTGTTTTAATCACCAAACCAGAAACCATTTGTGATCGACCTTGATAGAATTCACTTCATAACAACTTGCTAGCAACTCCCGTCTTCTTGTGTTCGACCCCTATTACTACATTCATTTGTATCTAGGGTATTTATATTTGATTAGGTGTGCGATAGCCTATCAATTTTTAAAAGATAATAATTTTAGAAAAGTGATTTATAAAAGGGTTTAATTATTAATTTACTCTTTAACTAATAAACTATCAGATTTAAGCTAATTCTAATGACGCTAGGATTAGGAAATAACAAAGTAGTCCTAAACTCATTCGAAAACAAATTGTTACAACGGATGTAAGAAAGAAAAATTAAATACGTGAAAAAAGACAACATATTTACGTGGTTCACAAAAACAATTTGTTAGCTATGTCCACCGGCAGAAGGGAAAAATATTATTGATCTTGAGCAAAACAGATTTCAGAGTATACTCGTAAGAGAAGTCAGATTTCAGATGACTCGGACATATTTATGAATAAATAAAACAAACGGCCTATGAGAGTTTATATAGTACTCTCATAACATATGTTTCCTAAACAGATTTTGGAAACCCTAACACTATAGGAAACCCTATAGCAATTTCCTAAACAGATAAGGAAACTAAATCAAATGCGGAATCCGAACAAATTCAAGGCATATTCTAACAAATAGATACCACATGTTGTGTGGAAGCGTTGATAACTCGTGTTGGGCTCTGCTGCACTTGTGTTTACGGTCCATAATAGTACGATATTGTCCGCTTTGGGCCAAACCCTCACGGATGTACTCTTGGGCTTCTTCCCAAAACGCGTCGTACTATTATATGTGTGGAAACTTATAAAGATCTTATTTCACCTTTATTCTACCGATGTGGGTAATAATGAGTTTGCACCCTAATAATCCTCCCCTCCAACCATGTACCATCATCTTAACTCAAACCTTGACTTTTATGGAGGACCTCCCCATACCATACAACCCCAACTTATAGACACCGTTAACATCACCAACTCTTGATTACCTCCCCTTAACCGACACACCATGTGTCGCCCTAGAGGTCCATCTGACCCTTCACGGAACTTGGGCTACAATTGCGTACCAAACTCCTCTGCATCCAATATACCCTGAACTGGGTTCGCATCCAGTGCTTGAGCGCCAGCCCTGGCCGCCATCGGACTTACAATGGACTGCTTTTGTTGCCTCCATTAAGGATCAGCCCATCTCGCCGGGTCGCTGACGATCTTCTCTTGGACGGCATGTCTCATCGTCGTGAGACCCATGTCGCATTCGCGAACATATTAGCTCTCCCTCGAGGTATAGGAGTTCCACGCCTTATAGTATAAGGCACTATAGTGTAAGGCACTATTTCAAGTCTTAACCCGATACTTCTTCTTGTGTCTAGCCCAAATTGAACCTTGGGCTATGATACCACCCAATAGTTAGTTGATTAAGGTAATAAGAACAAAACATAGTGAATACCAAATAAAGATGACACACAGATATAAATGGTTCACCAGTCAAATAGTTGGCTAGGTCTACCCTGAAGGATAACAAATTTTACTATTGTGGAGATAATAGTACAAAAGTAGACTAGTACACACGCGCTACTAAGAGTCAAAAGTGTACTCAAATCTACCAACAAATATAGTAATCTCAAAGGGACAAAAGACACTACCCAGACGAGATGAAGGACAAGTGATCTTGAGGCCAGCAAGATCCAAAGAGACTCCTTCGATCACCAAATTCAGAAAAACACCAATCTACTTGAGCGCGAAACAAACTGAAGCTTCCTCCCGAACGGGAATAACCTCAAAAATCGACTCTCATAAGATTGTGCTCACAAATATTATCTCCACTTCCTTCATTATTCTAGACTAATATAACGATCTTTATATAACTTTATTTCACCCTAAAAAAAGGTTACCTAGACTAATTAAGGAAACAAAGAGTACTAGAAAATTATTATATAATTTCCTAAAACTCACGTACCAAACTTAGGAAACTATTAGTGCGTGGAACCCACACCCACGTAATTTTCAAACATACGCAATAAGTCATCCTACTTCTACGTAGAAATAACGAAGCCATCAATCAATAACCAAAGGTACGGGATCAGCAAATACCACAAGACGGGCATGCAACCCACATAGGTTGTTACGGTCTTTTATCCTTCATCTTTTCTTTTTTTTTTCTTTGACACAAATCCAAGGCACCAAGTTCACAACAATCTCCACATTGACTTGAATTATCCAAACACGAACTATACCAAGAAGGACAAACAAACCCAAATCAGCTTCAATAGGATCGATTCTCAAGTCACTACATGTCCAAGTAGTCTCCACTTTGACTTGAACACAACCCACAAAATGGATAACCGAATCAAGTGTGCAACAAACGTGACCAAATGCACAAAGTACCAAATGTAGTAGGCTGCAGCTACCAAACGTACTAAATACCCAACATATCTTCATACCAACAGGAAGGCCAAATGTAGAAACACTCCGAAAAGGACAAAAGCTACCAAACGCCAATACAAATATATGAGATATCAATGTCATTAATGATGGAACGGTGTACCAAAACAACACACACAAGACACCAAAACAAAATCTCCTCCAAACGCAATCATGGCAAAATGTACCGTCGTACCAAATTACCTAAAAGGACACCAACACCACGAACAAATAAAACAGATGTTTCACTTGAGTATATTAGGTGTCATGACCACCACAAACTTGCCTACAACAAGGGGACAAAACTCAAGTCGAAACCAAAATAACATTCTAAGCGAGCACAAATTACCTCCATCAAAGATACAAATGTTAGACTAGAAAGTCCAACCAAACGCTCCAAAGAACAAACTTCCGTCGAAGTATGTAGATGACCTCTCACGAAATCCAAACAGTTCTTTTTCAAGAACCCAAAATATATGAGATATCCAATGTTAACACAAAAGCTATCAAACGCTACAAACTCACCAAATCCAAAAGTATGTCAACTTTCGAAATATTTGCTGCCCAAATATTTTCACCCATAATTCAGAAAACCCAAATAACGCCTAAAAAACAATGCGAAAGCAGAAGAGACCCAAGTTTGAACCTTGGGCTCTGATACCACTTATTGTGCGGAAGCGTTGATACCTCGTGTTAGGCCTCTGTTGCACTTGTGTTGGATTATTTGATCCAAAATTAGTCAAATTTTGTTTCACATTGTATAGTTACTGGATACTGTTACTATGCCTAATAAATAGCATTTGGTTAACAAGTAAATAAACTGCATATAGGTTGCATAGTGGGTTTATTACGTGGATCACTCCCACTAATTCATGTAGTGTGTCCATTAGGTTAGTCGATAGTTGGTCTATAGAAGGCTATTAATGTTATGTTATTATTTGAGCAAGTTTAACGTACAATTTGTATCCACGGTCCATAATAGCACGATATTGTCCGCTTTAGGCTGAACTCTAGTGGATTTACTCTTGGTCTCCTTTCCAAAAGGTCTCGTACTATTATATTTATAGACACTTATAATAATTTTATTTCACCTTTATTCTATTGATGTGGGACATAAGTTTACACCTTAACACAAATAACAATTACTCCCTCCGTCCCGGTCATTTGTTTACCATTTCCATTTTAGTGTGTCTCATTCATTTGTTTACCTTTCTATATTAGGAAGGTAATCTATGAGTAGTTTGATCACCCAATGGGAGTATTGTCCACATGTCATCCACCAAGTACCACCACAAATGGTCCCCTACCATTTCCTTAATAATTGTGCCAAAAGCAAAGGTAAACAAATGACCGGGACGGAGGGAGTAATAATTAATTAAGCTAATCCTAAACAGGGCCTGGAACTCGTGTTACTACACGGTCTAGAAAAACCGTGTCCTTAGCTGCTCCACCTTCATTTCCATCCCATCATAGCTTGATCCAAACTTGAAGCCTTCTACTAGTTGAGATACATTTCGAGTGATAAGTACTTCATTTTCACTATCGAGCAATGCACCCGCATCAGGATGTATGTGTTTAACTACCTGAAATCGTCCTTTGGTATGCTGTTCTACTATGACAAGTATCAAAGGAGACTTGGTGTTTTGTTCTTACATACTTATTGTACATGCTTATGTCATAATAACAGAATGTGTCTTCTGATCAATCAAGTGCTCTGAAAGATGGGCGAGTCTTGGGCTGGCTATACGATGGTCAACGACCAACAATTTGTGGATGCCGACTCAAATGTCGATAGCAAAAGGTTGCTTCTTGGAGAAGATGAGAGCAATGCCCAAACTTCCTAACACCATGGACGATAACGAAGATACTGTTATTTAGATTCGAGTTCAGCTCCAATCATGCTGGAAGTCCGACACATAGTTGCATATATTGTCTTAGGGTGCATTGTCATGTTCCTAATCTTATCCCCAACCTTAGCTTGAATTCCATCACTTTTAATCCCGACATTGTATGGATCATGTTTATAAATGTGTCTTTGTAATTATTTATTATTGGTGTTATTCACTTCTTTTCTTCATTGCTGCTATTTTACTTGTATGCATGATGTTCTTGTTGATAATTCCAAAGATTGACAACTATGGCACTTAGTTGTCATCCTACTCCCTATGCTAACTCTCTCCATTTCCTATGTTGATAACTCCAAAGCTTGACCACTAGCATTTACATACTTGTAATCTAGACTCTAGGTTGTATATAAATAC
Source organism: Heliosperma pusillum (assembly GCA_022085475.1). Lineage (NCBI taxonomy): Eukaryota > Viridiplantae > Streptophyta > Magnoliopsida > Caryophyllales > Caryophyllaceae > Heliosperma > Heliosperma pusillum. The sequence goes on from JAIUZE010067209.1 coordinate 23,760, forward strand.
ATGTACCTTCAACATTTGTAATCACTCAATTAATCATAATCAAATCTATTACTTACATGGTATCAGGAGAAAGGTTTGATCCTCTCCCGACTCACTAAAATCTCCACCGTCCGCCACCCTGACCGAATGTCAGGCTCCACTCTCTCCAACCTCGACGATCCCTCGTCTCCCTTCATCATCCTCAATGTCCATTCCGTCACTAAATTTGATGGCTCCAATTACCGTCAATGGCGTACCCAACTCGAGTCACTCTTCGATGGGTACGGCCTTCTCTCCTTCCTCGACGGAACCCCCCCACCACCAAAAACAGTGGCCTCGGCCACCACTCAAGAAGACCCCAACCCCGCGTTCAAAACTTGGTATCGACAAGACAAATTATTATTTAGTGTCGTGGCTAGCACCGTCACCTCCGCCGTTAGCCCCCTTCTCAACCGTGTCTCTACCACTAATGAGGCATGGGATATTCTTGCCTCCACCTATGCCCGACCATCCCGTGGTCACATTAAACAACTCCGTCATAAGCTCAAACACATAACCAAAGGCACCACCTCCATTTCCGCCTATATGACTCGCATCAAGCCTATTGTTGATGACCTTGCCCTCCTTGGCACCGTCATTCCAGCCGAAGATGTCACCGATCAAGTTCTTGACGGACTTGACTCCACTTATCAACCCGTCATTGATGCCATCAATGCACGAGATGACCCCATCGCATTTCCCGAGCTCCTTGAAAAACTAATCAATAGGGAACTCACCCTTGCCCAAACCAAAACCAAACCCACCACCACCACTGATTTCACCGCCATCGCCCACCCCACCTATACCCGCAACACCTACAGCCACCACCATCGCCAATCGCCTTCCACTGCCCCCTCTTCCTCTACCAACCAAAACCCCAAAAATCCCTTCAAAGGTAAATGTCAATGGTGTCATACACAAGGCCATACACTATCCTATTGCCCAACCTTCAAGTCCTTGTACCCCAACATCAAAATCCCGCCTTATTCTCGCCCTCAATCGACCCCTGCCCAAGCTCACCCCACTGCCCTCCAACCTCAGCCCGCCTCTCGCCCCTGGCTCCTCGATAGTGGTGCCTCGCACCACGTCACATCCGACCTTGACAACCTTGCCTTGCACCAACCCTATGATGGTACCGATGAAATTGTCATAGGCGATGGCTCCGGTCTTCAAATCCTTCATACTGGTTCCACTTCTATCACCTTTTTTAATCTAACCAATGTTTTTCATGTTCCCTCTATGCACAAAAATATCATCTCCGTCTCAAAATTTTGCCTTGATAATAATGTCACAATTGATTTTTGCTCTCATTTTTTTGTTGTGAAGGACCCTTCTAGTGGAGCAATCCTATTCAAGGGACCAGCGAAGGATGGTGTCTACTATTGGCCAATGTCGACTTCACCGCAAGCCAATGCTGTTTCACTCACCACAACCGATTTACATCACCGCTTTGGTCATCCACATGTTTCTATTTTAAAACATATTGTTTCCTGCTTTAATTCTAAAACTATTATCTCCAATAAATTTGATTGCACATCTTGTCATTTATATAAAAGTCACAAATTGCCTTTTACAGTTTCTTCGCTTACTTCACAATTTCCCCTTGAAGTCATTTTTAGCGATTTATGGTCCTCGCCAATACACTCGTTTAACAATTTCAAATATTACGTGATATTCGTTGACCATTTCACTAAATTCACATGGCTCTTCCCTTTAAAGAAAAAATCCGACACCCAATCCATCTTCTTAAATTTCAAAACCCTTGTGGAAAAACAATTTTCTCGACCCATACTTACTTTTTACTCCGACAATGGCGGCGAATTTGAAAAATTAAAACCCGACTTCGCCAAATTCGGAATACAACATCTCACTTCCCCACCTCATACCCCGGAACATAATGGCTTCGCGGAGCGGCGACATCGTCACATATTAGACACCGGCCTCGCTCTTCTCGCTCATGCCTCCATGCCCCTTCACTACTGGTCATCTGCTCTTCAAACCGCTGTCTATCTTATTAACAGAATGCCCACACCCACTCTCAAACATGAATCCCCTTACTCTCGTCTTTTCTATCAAACTCCAAAATACTCCAACTTTCACAATTTTGGGTGCCTCTGCTTCCCATGGCTACGTCCCTACACGCACCATAAACTCGAGCCGAGATCCATCGCCTGTGTCTTCATTGGTTACTCCCCCTCCCAACACTCCTATCTTTGTCTTGACCCAACCACAAATCGAGTCTATAACTCTCGTCATGTCCGCTTCATTGATAGTACCTATCCCTTCGCCTCCAACCCTTCCTCTACCACTCCCCTTCCCACATCCGATGACTGGTGCAACCTTACCCTTCCTCTCATTCCTGACCCACCTGCCCCGCCCCCTCCTCCACCTCCTTCCCCTTCTCCACCCGCCTCCCCCTCTCCCTCTTCCCCATCTACACCAAACCCCTACACAGACTCCCCTGTCGATCCTTCCCCTACCCCACCTCACTCTCCCACTTCTCCACCCTCTCCCCCTCCTCACTCTACCACCTCTCCCCCTCCTCCACCACCGCCACCACCACCCCCTCCCCATCACCCTCACATAACCCGAGCCTCCCACATTATCTACAAGCCCATCAATAAACTAAACCTCACTGCTCAACTCCACTCCCCTGAACCCACCACTGTGAAACGCGCTCTCCTCGATCCCACTTGGAGAGCTGCAATGGAAACCCAGTTCACCGCTCTCACCAAAAATGGTACATGGGAACTTGTCCCCTCCAACCCAACCCAAAACATTATAGGATGCAAATGGGTCTATCTGAAAGTCCATAGACCTTAATTAGACTCCTCTAATTAGTTGCTAAATTACATGTTAATTTAGTATTTAATGATCTATGTAACATGCATGCAAATATAAAGACATTTATATAAGAGAAGAAATTTCCTCACATTGGTATGGAAAATATAAGGGCACAACAAGAACTCCTTCTTGTTGTTCTTGAGCTACAAATATGGTTGAACACAAATAATCTCCAAGGTAGAAGATCTCCTCTAAGTTGCACCAAGATTTACCCAAATAATCTACCCTAATTATTAACTAGATAATAAGATAGATATAATACTACTAATACTAGACTATATTACTACACTAGTAATACTTAGTAAATATTAGTATATGAGAGTTTTAGAGAGAAGTTTAGTTTTGAGA
>JAIUZE010067210.1:0-42201 GCA_022085475.1 Heliosperma pusillum
ATTTTTTTACCACGAATCTAATTATATTATTTTCATAACTAATACAAAATTTTAAGAGCTCTCTAAAACAATACTCTCTTCGTCTTAATCATTTGTTTGCCTTTGACTAAAATACTCCTAAAAAAAGGCAAACAAATGACCGGGACGAAGGGAGTATTTGAGAGACTTAAATGACTTTGGGTTCATCTCTAAGTTTCAAGGACGACTCTTATTTATAATCGCGTGATCATCCAGCTTATGATATTTCTCCGTTGTGGGACAATTTTTCAATTTATACATAGTATATTCACCACACTTGATTACTTTTCAATGTGAGACAAATAACATATTTGGTAGTTACCATTAAAATTATTATATACGATACTTTCTAAATTAATTTTGATGATGTAAATTTCATTAAGGTAGAAATAATAATACAAACTTTTAAGATCTCTGAAAGATAATACTTGAGAGATTCAAAAGATTTTGGGTGAATATTTAAGTTGAAAGATGACTCATTTTCACAATATTTTTTGTGAATTGAATGTACAAAATTTTATATACAAATTATAAACACCACTTGAATATAATATAGGAAATGTATATTGAGATAAATAAACTATTTTTCACTTTATTTTTTAATGATATTTTCCTAAATTAATTTTTGATGATGTAAGTTTCACTAATGTGGATACAAATTTTTAAGAGCTCTCTAAGATAGTATTTAAGAGACTCAAAAGATTATGGGTTGATATCTAAGTTCCAAGGATGAATCTTATTTATAATTATAGGATCGCCATAACTTATGATAATTTTCTGATGTGGGACAATATACTATTTATACGTAATATATTTACCACACTTGTATTATATTTCAATGTGGGACAAATAACTTATTAAGTAGTACACCATAAAAATTATTACTTATATAGGATACTTTCCTAAATTTTATAAATTAAGTTTGATGATGTAAATTTCACTATTGTGGAATTAATAATACAAAATTTTTAAAGGTTCATTAAACCAATACTTAAGAGACTAAATGACTCCTATTTATAATCATACTTATTAGTATATATATTTTCCACAAATACATTATTTTTCAATGTGAGACTAATAACACATTAAGTAGTTTATCATCAAAATTATTATTTATGATAATTTTCTAAATTATTTTTTAATAATGTAAATTTAACTATTGTGACTATTATAATTCCATTTTGTTAAGAGCTCTCCAAAACAATAATTAAGAGACTTAAAAAATTGTAGGTTTATACCTAAGTTCAAGGATGACTCATATTTATAATCATAGGATCACCCTATGTTATAATAATTATTCAATGTGGGACAATTTACAATTTATAAGTAATATATTCACCACACATACATTATTCTTCAATGTGGGACTAATAACAAACTAAGTAGTACACCATCTTTTTTCATATACTCCCTCCAATCCAATCCAATCCAAACTACCCACCTTCTATTTTAGGACAGTCCAATCCAAACTACCCAAACCATAAATGAGTAAAATTAGGACAACTCTATCTTTATAACATACCTATATTTACAAAAATTGTCATTCTTATAACATACATCACCTAATTTATGTACTACCTCTCTAATCCTTTTCCCATATTACCCTCACCAAAAGCAATTTTCTTAAAACTTATGCAAAAGGGTGTGGGTAGTTTGGATTGTATTGGAGGGAGTAATATTTATTTCTTAACTGTTACTAAACTGTTATATTAATATTAGAATAATAAAAAATATTTTAAATGTCATTTATTAAATTTTTAAAGTCATTTATTAACATAACAATATAAAAAAATAGTTTAAAAGCTCGTGCGATGATCATATTTATGATCACTCCACTTTATGATAATTTTTTAATATGGGACAAATTTTGATATTTATACGTAGTATATATTCACGAGTCACGATACCTACATTGGCGGTTTTTTCAATATGTGGAACAAATAACACATTAAATAGTTTACCATCAAAATTATTATTTATGATACTTTTCTAAATTAATTTTTAATGATGTAAATTTCACCATAGTGAAAATTATATTACAAATTTTAAGAATTTTATTGTAAGGCAATATGTAAAAGGCTCAAAATATTTTGGGTTGAAACTTTAGTTCCAAATATGATTCATATTTGTAATCATAAGATCACCCACCTTATGATCGATAATTTTCTGATGTGGGACAATTCTACTATTTATAGGTAATATATTCACCACATCTACATTATTTTTCAATGTAGGACATATAATATACTAAAAATTACACCAAATATGTCCAAATAATATGAGTTTCTATACTTTGCAGAGTTTTTTTTCACCACGAATCTAATTATATTATCTTCAGATTTTTTTTACAATACTTAAATTTTTTTAATAATACCTTTTAAAATTAATTTTTAATGATGTAAATTTAACAATTGTGAAGATAATAATAGACAAACTTTTAAGAGATCTCTAAGACAATACTTAAGAGACTTAAAAGATTTTAGTTTGTTATATAAGGTCAAGAATGATTCAAATATTTAATCATAGGATCACCCACCTTATGTTAATTTTATGATGTGGGACAATTTTACTATTTATACATAGTATATTCATCACATCTACAAACTTTTAAGAGATCTCTAAGACAATATTTAAGAGATTCAAATTTTTTGGGTTGATACATAAAGTTTAAGGATGACTCCTATTTATAATCATAGGATTACCCACTTTATTATTTTTCCAATGTGGAACAATTCTACTATTTATATGTAATATTTTTAGCATGCACATCTACATTATTTTCTAATGTAGGACAAATAATAGTTATGAATTTAATCAAAATCTAAGAGTTCAACCATAACTTGGAAAGTATATGCATGAATTTAATGTTGAAAAGTTGATAATATTATTAGGAAAATAATTAATTTAAAAAATATAATCAAAATCTAAGAGTTCAACCATAACTTGGAAAGTATAAGTATAAATTTATTTTTTATTTTAAAAGTTCCTATAAAAGTGGAGCCACTCACGTGCCTCGAAAAAAGCCTCTTTTATATATATATATATATATATATATATATATATATATATATATATATATATAGAGCAAAGATCAATTGAGTCCACCCATATCCTTAGAGTCCTTGAGTCCTCTTTAGGGCCATTGGATAAAGGGAAATGAAGGGCTGAGATTGATGCTCCAAAAAAGTGATTAATATCACTCTCTCTCTATCATTCACTAATTTCACTAATTAATCAATAATCCTTACTAATTCAATATATAACCTTTTTCACACAATTACTTATCTCTCCTCTCACATAATTTCATTTTCACCATCCATTCAAACTTCTCTCTAAAAAAATCTCTCCAATCTCTCTCATTTTTCCACCAACAAACACTACCACCAAATTAAGCAAAACCAACAAAACAATCCTCTTTACTCCTACACACCACCACCCGCCTATGCCACCACCCGCCTATGCCACCACCCACCCACCCATGACGCCACCCACCCATGACGCCGCCACCAGCTACCACTACCCCTTCCACCAACCTTCTTACCACCAAAAACCACCACCAAAGCTAATAGACAAAAAAAAAAACTAGATCTGAAAAAACAACCCAAAAAACACCAAATACTCCTCCGTCCGCCGCCTGTCTCTACTTCGTCTCCGTCAGCCGCCTCCTTCCTCTCCTCTTACCGCTGCCTCGCCTCCCTCCTTCCTCCCCTCATTCTGCCGGCTGCTCTTCTTTCCCCTCCTCCTTCTGACGGCGCTGCTGGTGGCGGCGTCATGGGTGGGTGACGGCGCTGCTCTTCTTTTCCCCTCCTTCCTCCCCTCATTCTCCTTTCTTAGCCTTCCTCCCGCCTCCCTCCTGCCGATCTGGTTGTTCGTGGTTAGAGGAGGGGGCTGGTGAGCGCGGGGGTATGGTGGAGATGGTGAGTGTCGGGTGTGGTGAGGGTGGGTGTGGGGGTGTCGTTTTTCTTTTTCTTTTTTTTTTTTCTAAATTTCCAGATTTCTATCTTCTTTTTCTTTTTTGGCTGTGGGTGGGTGTTGTTGAGTTTTTTTTTTTTAATTTTTTCAGATCTTGTTTTTGTGTTTTTAATTCTAGATCTGAAAAAGGGGTGTCAAGTGCCTATAACTTCTATTAAAGTAACACACATTCTCTATTACAGTTACACATTTTATTTATAAAAGTCACATATATCGTCTATTAAAGTTACACATTTTATTTATTAAAGTTACACATTTTATGTACTAAAGTCACATATATCATTTATTAAAGTAACACACATTATTTATTAAAGTAACATTATTAAAGTAACACAAAATGACCTTGATTTATTAAAGTTACACACTTTATTTATTAAAGTTACACACTTTATTTATTAAAGTTACACACTTTATTTATTAAAGTAACATTTTTTTTCCTAGATCTTAAAAAGTTACACATTATCTATTAAAGTAACACAAATGCTCTATTAAAGTTACCTATCTTATTTATTAAAGTTTCATATACCGTCTATTAAAGTTACACATTTTATTTATTAAAGTCACATATATCTTGTATTAAAGTAACATACATTATTTATTAAAGTAACACAAAATGACCTTAAAAGTTACACTTGTTGATGTCAGATCTGTTTCTTTTTTTAGTTTTTACTCTTGTTTTCAAATTTTTTTTCTAGATCTACCTTTTTCTAGATCTACCTTGCTTTTTACATAGTTTTTACTACAGTTACACTCATAGAGGACTACAGTTACACTCATTGAGGACTACAGTTACACTCATAGAGGACTACAGTTACACTCATAGAGGACTACAGTTACACTCATAGAGGACTACAGTTACACTCATAGAGGACTAAAGTAACACTCATAGAGGACTAAAGTAACACTCATAAATTTGTAGTAAATTACGTAGATTCAACATGTAATAAAATTCAAAAAATTCCACTCAAAATGACCTAAAATTACTAACGTTACACTCGTAAAATATTAGAGTTACACTCGTAAATCATCAAAGTTACACTTGTAAAATGTTAAAATTATATAAATTCAAATTTTTATGTACAAAACCGTCTTAAAAAAAAATTAAAGTTACACTCCTAAAATGTTAGAATTATACTCGTAAAATGTAAAAAATTATATAAATTTAATTTTATAAGTAATAAACCGTCTTAAAAAAATATTAAAGTTACACTCGAAAATCATCCAAGTTACACTCGTAAAATGTCAAAATTATATAAATTCAAATTTTTATACAAAACCGTCTAAAAAATATTAAAGTTACACTCGAAAATCAGCAAAGTTACACTCGTACAATGTTAAAAGTATATATATTCAAATTATTATATCAAAACCGTCTTTAAAGTTTAAAGTTACGCTCGAAAATATTAGAGTTACACTCGAAAAGCATCAAAGTTACACTCGTAAGGTGTTAAAATTGTTTAAATTCAAATTTTTGTATACAAACCGCCTAAAAAACTTAAAGTTACACTCTAAAACATTAGAGTTACACTCGCAAGCATCAAAGTTACACTCATAAATCTCAGCAGCTCAAAAGTGCTCAAAAGTGCTTAAAAGTGTTTAAAAAGTGATTAATGTAAAGCTAGAGAGAGAAAGGTAATTAATTAGTGCATAGGTAATTAATTAGTGATAAGTGTATTTTTTAATCTCCCAAATCTCAGCCATCCATCTCCCCCATCCAATGGCTAGGATGAGGACTCAAGGACTCTAAGAAAATGGTGGACTCAATTGAACTAAGCTCTATATATATATATATATATATATATATATATAGAGCAAAGATCAATTGAGTCCACCCCATTCCCTAGAGTCCTTGAGTCCTATTTTGGACCATTGGATGAAGGAGGATGGGTGGCTGAGATTGGTGCTCCCAAAAGGTAATTAATGGCTTAATTTCCCACTCTCTCTCATCTTTACTAATTAACCACTAATCCCCACCCTAATTCAATATATAACATTTTTCCACTCACCTACTTCTCTCTCATCACACATAATATCATTTCTCTTCCTCTCTCTAAAAACCCAAATAAATCAAAACCCAAATAAATCAAAATCCAAATAAATCCCTCCTTCTAATTTCCTTTCACTCACCAACCTCCACCCACCCAACACCACCACCACAAACACCATACCGGACACACAAACACCCACCACCAACACCCACCACCGCCAAAAGTGTCGGCCCACTGCAACCACCACCGACACCACCCCCACGACGCCACCCTCCTACCTCACGCATTGCCGCCTCCCTCCTCCTCTCCTCCGCTGCCGCGCGCCTCCCTCCTCCTCTCCTTCATCTTTTTTTTTCCAGATCCGGTTGGTTGGGTTGTGGTGGTGGTTGTATGTGTCTTGTGTGTGTCGTGGTGGTCTTGTGGTGGTTAGGGTGGTCATATATGGTGTCGTGGTGGTTAGGGTGGTCAGATCTGGTTGGGTTGTGGGAGGTGGCGGTGGTGGGGGGGCTGTCAAGGGTGGGCTCGTAGGTGGAAGATGGTGGTGTTGTCAATGGTGGGTTTATTGTGTTTATTTTTTGGTTTTGTTTGTTTTTCTTTTATTTTTTTCAGATTTAAAAAAAATGTGTCAAATGTTGACGTCTATTAAAGTAACATATATTATCTATTAAAGTAACACATATTATCTATTAAAGTAACACAAATTCTTTATTAAAGTCACATATATCGTTTATTAAAGTAACACTAATTATTAATTCTAGATCTGAAAAAAAAGGTGTCAAGTAATAATGACTTCTATTAAAGTAACACAAATTCTCTATTAAAGTTACACATTTTATTTATTAAAGTCACATATATCGTCTATTAAAGTTACACATTTTATTTCTTAAAGTCACATATATCGTCTATTAAAGTTACACATTTTATTTATTAAAGTCACATATATCGTCTATTAAAGTTACACATTTTATTTATTAAAGTCACATATATCGTCTATTAAAGTTACACATTTTATTTATTAAAGTCACATATATCGTCTATTAAAGTTACACATTTGATTTATTAAAGTCACATATATCTTATATTAAAGTAACACACATTATTTATTAAAGTAACACAAAATGACCTTAAAAGTTACACTGGTTGATGTCAGATCTGTTTCTTTTTTTAGTTTTTACTCTTGTTTTCAATTTTTTTTTCTAGATCTACCTTTTTCTAGATCTACCTTGCTTTTTACATAGTTTTTACTACAGTTACACTCATAGAGGACTACAGTTACATTCATTCAGGACTACAGTTATACTCATAGAGGACTACAGTTACACTCATAGAGGACTACAGTTACACTCATAGAGGACTAAAGTAACACTCATAAATTTGTAGTAAATTACGTAGATTCAACATGTAATAAAATTCAAAAAATTCCACTCAAAATGACCTAAAATTACTAAAGTTACACTCGTAAAATATTAGAGTTACACTCGTAAATCATCAAAGTTACACCTGTAAAATGTTAAAATTATATAAATTCAAATTTTTATGTACAAAACCGTCTTAAAAAAAATTAAAGTTACACTCCTAAAATGTTAGAATTATACTCGTAAAATGTCAAAAATTATATAAATTTAAATTTATAAGTAATAAACCGTCTTAAAAAAATATTAAAGTTACACTCGAAAATCATCCAAGTTACACTCGTAAAAAGTCAAAATTATATAAATTCAAATTTTTATACAAAACCGTCTAAAAAATATTAAAGTTACACTCGAAAATCAGCAAAGTTACACTCGTAGAATGTTAAAAGTATATATATTCAAATTATTATATCAAAACCGTCTTTAAAATTTAAAGTTACGCTCGAAAATATTAGAGTTACAATCGAAAAGTATTAAAGTTACACTCGTAAGGTGTTAAAATTGTTTAAATTCAAATTTTTGTATACAAACCGCCTTAAAAACTTAAAGTTACACTCTAAAACATTAGAGTTACACTCGCAAGCATCAAAGTTACACTCATAAATCTCAGCAGCTAAAAAGTGCTCAAAAGTGCTTAAAAAGTGATTAATGTAAGCTAGAGAGAGAAAGTTAATTAATTAGTGCATATGTAATTAATTAGTGATAAGTGTATTTTTTAATCTCCCAAATCTCAGCCATCCATCTCCCTCATCCAATGGCTAGGATGAGGACTCAAGGACTCTAAGAAAATGGTGGACTCAATTGAACTAAGCTCTCTATATATATATATATATATATGGTCAGGATCCGGTGAGAACCAATAACATAATGAGAACCATGAGAACCACTCACAATCATTAGACCTTAAAGAAATGGATGGATGAGATTAACTAACCTGACTCCCCCCACCCCAAATCCTTCAACCCCCGTCATTCTACATTCTTCATTATCACTCTTTTTTTTATCTCTCTCTCTTCAAAGCTTGCAGACTTGCAGTATATTGTTTTTTTTCTCTCTATTCGAACATTAATCTCGCGGGTCCGCGAAACTACTAATCTTTCTTTTTCACTCATTTCAATCACAATTCAGACTTTGTGAATTCACTTCTTCATGCTATCTTCATCAATGAGGACATGGATTCAACGAGGTAAAGATTTTGAAACTGATTTTTTTTTTGTGAAATTAGGGTTTATATTTTTATGTACTTTAAAATTTTCGATTCATTAATAATTTAGTCGAATTAGTCGAAATTGGAGTGTATATTCATCAATTTAATTTGTACTTATTTTTCATTGATGATAAGTAGCTTTTAAATTCATCACTTTAGATGATGATAATTCGTTGTCGTCACTTATTGTTTTTGATTACCGGTATTATGACTGAATTGCTTTAGACTTTAATGGAAACATCTCATTTGTTACCGATATATCGAATGTCGAACTCAAATCTGTTGTATACGTGCGGTTGTTACCTCTTGTAACTGAGCGGAAACTAGATTTTAGGCTCTTTGAATTAATTAGCTAAAAGGTTGATGTGTTTGCATTGGTTCCCTTTTTTCATTATTGGATTTTTTAAATAAAAATAAGTTCATAGGACTTGTTGTTTTTTTATTTTGGTTGTTGCTGGTGTATTCTTCTGCTTTCATGTTTATAGTAACTGAACACTCAATATATATCCTTGGAATCTTTATAGAGATACACAAATCGATTAATGTATCTGGAGGCAAGACTTGTGTATCTTAAATGCTAATGTGTGCATCTATATAGTTCGTCACATTTATTGTAGAGACAGCTTAAGATGGAGTGATACGTCATTGAAAATACAGTGTTGTTGCCTAGGGCTAGTGTGTTAAGGGGGTAATGGTGGTGTGTGGTTGAGTGGTGGCGGCTAGCGTTGGTGGTGGTGGGTTTGGGTTGGATGTGGGCTGCGGATACATAAAATTTGGCGCTTATACACAATTTAGTATTTCAGATGCAAGTTGATTTGTGTATCTGGAGGCCTTAATTGTATATATGGAGTACTAAAGTGTTATGTGGTGGTTCGTAAAAGATTTCTATCAAAATTTATTGTGATTTTGACTTCAATTTTAGTAAGTTTATTTAATTGCATTATGTTGCATATTTGACTTACAAAAATGTAGAGCCTTACTTTCCTAAGTTAATGTTAGGTTTTTTTTTCATGTAGTGGTTATTTTCGTGTATCTACTAATACCCACGCTTATTTCCACTGCATAATAATGGCTTAGTGAATATTTCTATGCACCTAGCCTTATTTCCGCTGCATAATAATGGCCTAGTGAAAAAACTAATTTATAGTTGCCATTTCTTTAGATACCCAACTTATTTTCGTCTTGCCTGCTCATTTGATATAAGTGGGTCTTGTAAGTTGATAGCTTTTGTTGTTTGTTTATCGCAAATGTTCATTAAGAATAATTTAATGAAGCATTATCAAATCATTTTATACTATTTATGATGTCGTCAGTGGCATTTTGTCATTGTTAATACTTACATTTTACTTGTTTCAAAAGCCAATTAGCTCAAATGGCAGAGCATTGTGCAATGCACAAGATGTGGGTCCAACTCCCACATTGGCTCGAAAATTACTAGTGATTCTTTTACAATGATTCTTTTACATTGAGATTGCCAAAGACCGGAATGCGTGGTCATAGTTTCTATGCATAAGCCGGTCTTTGAATTCCTGATTAGTTCAAAGCTATTACACGTCCTTTTAGGCGCACTTCTTGCACGCGCGAATAGCTCCTCTTTGCCCAAGTACAATTCGGACCTACTTAATCTTAGTTGCAAGTTGTAATCATGGGATTTTTTATTAGTAGGCTATATGGGATTCGAACCCATACCTCTGTGCATAATTTGCACTTCGCTCTACCATTGAGCTAATAGCCTTTAAAATACGTTAAAAAAAGATAAAATGAGGGTATGTACATAACAAAATTGCTCTAAAGAGATTAATCAAAACATATTACAAAATCTAGAAGAGAATCAAACAACATCACTCGATATGCATCCAAAACTCAAATCTCTAGATCTATTACCGCCTTATGTAGCACAAGAAAATGTTTGGGGTTGGATTATGCGTCGCTTCACTTAATCCAAATGTAAGCTCTTTCCCTTATTACGGGAACATGGATCAAGACAAAACTACTTCATGCATCTGCATGTACAAGGTTCTGTAATGCACGTATAATGGTTTTTCATGCATCTGCAAGGCTATTTCATGCACTAATAAGGCTACTGCATCCCTATACCTTTCCTTTATTATTGGGACAAACGATGGGGGACGAGTATCCTAAACTTTAGGACGAGAAAGGATTTATGAATGGATAAGGCAAGACCGCTACGCGTCTCCGCCTAATCCAACCCTAAACCTTTCCCCTTATTAATATTCGTATGATCGCGAGACCAAAAGACATCCTAAAGGGAAAGAGTGAACCTTTTTCTGGGGACGAGATTTAAACTAGGGGAATAGTGCCATAAAATTTAGGGCAAGAAAAGGGTTTATGGTTAAGGGTTTAGGGTTGTGTTATGCTAGCAAAACTTACTGTAACTTAGCTTATTTTATGTGACCACGAGATTGGACATAGTCCATGCATGTACAATGTTGTTTGATGCACATATATTGGGTTTTCATGCATCTACAAACCTACTTGATGCACTGATAAAAAAATTGCATCCCAAATCTCTTACGATTATTATTGGGAGATACGATGGGGGACGAGTATCCTAAAATTTAGGACGAGAAAGGGTAGTGGTCCCGCCTAATCCAACACTAAACCTTTTTTCTTATTATTATTCGTACAACCGCGAGACCAAAAGACACCCTAGAGGGGAAGAGTGAACCCTTTTTTGGGGACGTGATTAAAACTAGGAGAATAATTCCCTAAAATTTAGGACGGGAAAGGGTTTAGGGTTGGATAAGGCGGATCCTCTATCAAACCCTAAACCCTTTCCCTTATTAATATAAGTACGGCCGCAAGACTAAAAGACACTCTAGAGTGAAATCTTGAACCCTTTTTCAGGGACAAGATAAAAACTAAGAGATTGATGTTTAGGTTTGCCTTTGGCTAGCAACATTTATTGTAACTTACCTTATTTTCATGTGACAACGAGATTTGACATAGTCAATGCATGTAAAAGGATGTTTAATGCACATATATTGGGTTTTCATTCATCAACAAACCTACTTCATGCACTGATAAAACTATTGCATCCCAAATCCCTTACGATTATTATATTATTGGGAGATACGATAGGGAATGAGTATCCTAAAACTTGACCCACCTAATCCAACCCTAAACCCTTTCCCTCATTATTATTTGTACGGCTGCGAGACCAAAAGACACCCTAAAGGGTGAGAGTGAACCCTTTTTTGGGGATGTGATTAAAACTAAGAGAATAATGCCCTAAAACTTAGGATGTGAAAGGGTTTAAGTTTAATGGTTTAGGGTTGCGTTAGGTTGGCAATATTTACTCTCATTTAGCCTTTTTGTTTGCGACAACGAGATTTGACCTAGTGCATGCATGTACATGGTCGTTTAATGCACATATATTACTTTTTCATGGATCTTCAAGGCAACTTCATGCATTGATAAGGTATACATCCCCAATCCTATACCATTATTATTGGGACAAACAACGGTCCTAAAATTTAGGACGAGAAATGGTGTAGGGTTAGATTGGTTGGGACCGCTAGGACCCGCCTAATCCAACCCTAAACCCTTTCCCTTATTAATATTTGTACGGCCGTGAGACCAAAAGACACCCTAGTGGGAAAGATTGAACCCTTTTTTTGGGACGAGTTAAAACTAGGGGAATATTGCCTTCAAATTGAGGACCTTATTATGGGGGGACGAGGGACAAATATAGCTAAATCCTAAAAAAGGAGGGTAACCCATACTGAGGGGGATCGTGTAAAACGATAGGGATTTGATCTAGAGAAGAATTATTTAGTAAACCTATATATGTTTCTTAGTCAACATACATTGATAGTGACTCAAATTCCATTTCGTTGTTACTAATCTATAATAGAAATGTTTAGTCGATAATTGAATGGGAAATCACAAACAATTCGGATTTTGGAAAATCACAACGAAAAAACATTATTTTGAGAAACATACTTCCTATATACTTATAAGCAGATGGAATTCTATCGATCAATTACCAAAATTACACACCACATTGCAACATTTATCGAATAAACTACAAAATCAATTACATGGAAGTCGAGAAGACATACCACCGTCAGGTCATTAGTAGACTCTCAAAATTCAATATCTCGTTGTCTCTATTGTAACAAGAAGGATACGCAATTACAAAAGTATGAGCAACTGAAACCTAGAATTGAGCAAATCAAATTCAGATATTAGCTCGCTTGAAGCCTATCCAAGAGTTTTAACAAGACATGAAATGTGATAATGACAGCCATTAAATGCCTCTCCAAGTCTTCCTGTGTAACACTTGGTAAGAACTAAGAGCATTCCAAATACGTTAATTCCTTTGTAAACTTATACAGTACTAGAAAAAATATTCACAATCAATCATAGAAGATATCCATTACTTTGTCGTAAAACTTCACTTTACAAATATGAGTTTTATGCATATCTCGTTTTTCTATATTCATTGTAGAGTCAAAGCTAAAATGTACTAAACAAATTGACCTCAACAAAACAAGTGTGGACTGCCGAATTTTATAATTTCTAAAAGAAATCTTATTATATACAACTTAGAAACACATATAAAGATGTGGTGCATTACTGAATGAATGAAATTGATCGAATCATCGGTAATTCTTGAGTAGAATCAGCAACAAAATATTAGGGTTAAGATATTAGATAAATAAATCGGAATCAACAAGGAACACAACAGATTACATTGATAGATCAATAATTAACTACATTAATTGAAGTAATTAATAGAAAATTAGCAAAAAATGCAGGTAACTTGAATCGATCGACAATTGAAAGCAACGAAAACAATGATAAAGAAGAACAAATAAAAAATACAACACTAATCAACTAATTTGAATCATAAAAAATCGCAAAATTTAAGTAATACGAGTAAGAAATAAATTGGTAAAATTGACCGAATTACCTAAATTGTAATCCGCTCGAAATCATGATAATCGTAGATCAAATTAGCAAGAATGAAAAGAAGGAGCCAAGATTAAAGTCGAACGTACATAATAATTTGGTTAAAATCGCAGTAATGGTGCTCGAAATCAAGTAGAATGAAGAAGGGATGTAATCAATGAGGTGAGAAAAAGTAGAAAGAGGAGAGAGAAATAAAAAAACGCAGTGTGATAGAAATTGGAGGGTGAGACAAGTTGGACCATGCTCAAAATACGTTTAATCTCCACCCTTCATTTGTTTAAGATCTAAGGGTTGTAATAGGTTCTCACAGTTCTCATTATAATATGGGTTCTCATGGGATCCCAAATCTATATATATAAAGAGAAAAATTTTATTATCTTATTTTTTATTTTACACCATATTTTTTTTTTTCAATAATATCTTTAAAAAGTGTAATAATAATATTAATAAAGTTAAGTTAACTTCATATCATATAAGTTCAGTTCAGTAAATTTCAGTTCGTATAAGTTCAATTCAAAAAAATTCAGTTCCTATAAGTTTAGCTCTTATAAGTTTAGCTCTTATAAGTTCAGCTCCTATAAGTTCTAAAAAGTTCAGCTCTTATAAGTTCAGTTCAGAAAAGTTTAGCAAACTTCAGTCCAAAAGAACAAGGCCTAAATGTGGTAGATCCGAATTTCCTCAATCGGGCCAGTGAATATCTTACCATCACCCGTCATCAGATGATATAGTGTCATGTGAGGGATGATGGTTTCACATATTTTGAACAACTCAACCACCTTTGTCTCGATAGTCTTTAGTCAATTCCTTTTAAAAATGACTGATCCTAAAGATATTCGAAGAAAAATATAAAATAAACAAAACAATAACCTATAAAATTGATAACGACGTTGTTAATAGAAGGATTAATTTTACCTCTTGTAATATTAGTTTCAGCAATAGGTGGGTTATTTCGTTTATAGACAGGCCCTATCATTTGTGTTATTGAAATGAGATTAGGTACATGACTTCTCTTGAAATCCCGGATGATGTTATTATTCAACACAACTAGGAAGCGGTCAAATAACAAACGAAATTCGTTCACAATTTCATCAATTTTACTTTGTAGATAATTAACCTCTTGAACATCGTTCATAGGCATGACAAGAAATACAGAGAAATAGAGAGAATTTAGGAGAGATTTTAGAGAGAATGTAGATGAGATAGTAAGTTGTGTGAAAAATAATGGTAGGGTAAGTTCTTTAATAGAGGTGGACTTCGGATTGGATAATCATGAAACAAAATAAAAATAAAGATAAAAGTACTTACATTAATTTAAAACATAAAATAATCCATAATTATTCATACAAAGACAACCAAACAAAATAAAACATAACTATCTAATAAAACAAGACTGTCACGAATATCATCATTATCGTCAACCTCCACGATCCTGAAGTAGTCGGCCAAATCTGTAACCAACTGATCAACACATGCTACCATCACCTGCTGATAGATAAGTGAGAACCTATGTGTAATAACTCGACAGAACTCGAGCTCATCCAAAAGAGGCATTGTACAAAACTTTGTACAACGGACGGGAGGATAGAAATACGGGTGGGAAGACTTCTTGTACCAAACCATATAACGCGGACCGTCTCAAAGAGCATCACGGCCAGTTGTGACCGGTCTCTCATAACTATCCGCGCCTCGGTCAGCCTACACTCCACATCAGAAAATCTCCATAATAAACCCTATAACCCGACTTCGGGGAAGCCGGATGATGCTTAGTAGCTGGGGTAAGCATAGGCATCGGG
The DNA here is from genome assembly GCA_022085475.1 of Heliosperma pusillum. Classification (NCBI taxonomy): domain Eukaryota; kingdom Viridiplantae; phylum Streptophyta; class Magnoliopsida; order Caryophyllales; family Caryophyllaceae; genus Heliosperma; species Heliosperma pusillum. The sequence goes on from JAIUZE010067210.1 coordinate 15,329, forward strand.
ATAGTCTGACAATACCCAAACTGGCGAAAAAATCGGTCAGGCTGGTATGACTCTACTATATTAAGAAATCTAATCAACCCGAGTAAAGCGACGTCCTAAAACTCATGTGTGCACCATAACCGTAAGGGGTCCACCGGATATGCTCGGCCCTAAGCCCGTCTAACCTCTGTCGATGCTCCTCTAGAATCTTTTCATCACCCTTAAACCTAGGAACCCATGACCAAGCCTCGACCAGTGGTCTATCCTCAACATAGTATCCTATATGGGGTCGGAAATGGGGAAAGTACTCATATATCAAGCCTACCGGTAAGACCACATGACTCTTTTCGCGACGCCATCCCCAAGGTACAAGTTGGCCAATGCCGCGGCACCCACATCATACTCACCAATACCGTCCAAATCGTCAAACATACAACGACAACATCCGGGCGATTACCCCATCACTAGATTTCTCCATGAACAAAGTCTGACCAACCAACATTATCATGTACGCCTGAACGAGTCATCCTGAGTCAACAAACCACCACCAATATAAAAGCGGTGGTCCGACATCCGCAACAGCCACTCCGAATAAGGTAGGCACCTTCACCTTCAAGCCCTCATCCCGCCTCGTAATACTCTCCTTCTCCTCAAACGTACCCTCCATAAACACCCTCCTCCCATCCACCCGTATCCCAAGAATACAGTGAACATCGTGTAGTAAGATAGTAATCTCTCCAAAAGCCATATTAAAATTGTTAGTATCTGGATGCCACCTTTCTACAACGAAACTAATCAGATTCTCATCTAAATCGTTGGTCATACAACGCCTCAAATCACCAAGCCCACTCTCATCAGGCACCCTAATCTCATTTATAGCCTCTATGAAATCGGGCCTCTCGTAACACTTGAGCCACGATCTCACCGAAATGGGCTTCGTCTAACTACTATAAGCCACGTGCTTACCAAAGCTATGTAAGACGTTAAGGTGAATCGGTCCACCATCAACTGGACCGCTAAGACGCCAAGATAAATCCCTTTTCGTCTTCTTCCGGTCTCCCCGTGCTAGATGAACGCTCTCTACACGACACATATCGTCCTCTACCATCCTGTACCACCGTCTTAGGTACCGTTTCGGTAGCGTGGTTCTCCAAAAAACGATCGTCATGTGCCTCATCCTCCTCTTCATCCCCTAAACGAAAATCATCATTCCCATGTTCTTCATCACCGGGTTTCCCTTCCCTTAACAAATTCGTTGGGACATCTGTCTCACTCACAACAGACCCAGGCGTAGGGGTAATGTCGACCCCTCTGACCGACTATGAAGTACCCTTCCGTGTTGATGCCGCTAAGATGCCGTTACTTTTCGGTATCTCGTACGGTCCGTGATAACTATAATCTTTTTTTCCTCTATCTCCCATCTGCATTTACGAGAATAAAGCGTTAAAAACAATCGAAAACCTGCAAAAAATAAAGAAACAAACGAAAAATATGGACAAATACAATATAGTTTTATTTTCATTTATTTAAAGTCAATAATTATTATAGAAGTATTGTTAATTTAACATTTAACAATTACATACTAATTTACAAAAACTATGTTCCAATTGAAAATTACATATTGTTTAATCGTATTTACGAAAAATTACATTCAAAATAACTTACAAAAATTATGTTCCACTTGATCATATTTTATATACAAACAATAAATCAAATTAACAAATGAAAAACTCCAATCTAACAAAATGGAGCATTATTATTTTTATAACATAACGGGTAAAAAAATATCAATATAAAAGTTAAAAAGAAATTTACGAAAAAATATTTACATCTCTTACCTCTTATAAATATTTAAAAAAAATACTTAAATAACAAAAGATGAGAAATATGACTAAAAAAATATAAACAACATATTCTTGAAAAAAAATCAACTCGTATATTATACTATAAATAGCAGAATGCTATAGATTTCAATATTAATTGCAGTATATAGTACTCCCTCTATTCAAGTCCAAACACAACATTTTTCTTTTACACGTTTGCCAATGAACGAATTGTAACGTAAATATCTCGAGTTTTACATTATAAAAAAATATAAAAATTTGATAATCTTATTGTACTTATAAAGGCGAATCAAACAAGATCTCACATGACCATATTTTATCTTACATATTGCAAGGAATCGTTAACAATCTCTTCACTCATGAATAGTGTCAAAAAAAGAAATGTTGTATTTGGACTTGAATGGAGGGAGTATTAATATTGATAATATATGTCGAAAAAAATGAGTTAAAAAACAAAAATACAAAAGTATATTATTGAATATTATCATGGATGACCTCATAAATAAATCACAAAAATTACAAGGAAAAAAAAAGTGAAAAAATTATTAGGATAAAAAATGAAAAAATAAACTAACCGAAAATTAAACTTTGTTATTTCACATTAGAAAACACAATCGACATTAAAACCTTGATTTCGGTAGACCAAAATATGAGTGGATTGTGGAATGGTAAAATGGAAAATAGTGGGGTGTGTTATGAAACGTATTATGTGAATGTCCGTTGGGTTTCATGGTCCATTATGTAATTAGGTTTCTAACATGAAATGTATTATATATACCCCTGAATGAGATGAATATATTAACCCTATTGAATATGGACAAAATGAAAATAGATAACTATTGACCGGGACGGAGAGAGTATATCCTACTTATTTAATTGAGCCTACAACATCATTTATGCTAATATAAAACTTACAATTCTAATCTAATATCTAAAATATGACTTTATAGCATAACTATTACCCTTGCAAATTAAAATTATTAAACAAAAATGAAAGGTGATTTTACGGCTTCACTTTAAAATTTATTTAAAAAATAATTCATTTAGAAGTAGATAATTAATTACTATACAACTAATCTCGAATACTTATATTCATTATAGTAGCAAATTCTTATAAATCACATCCGTGCAATTTGCACGGGTTTAAAACTAGTACTCCCTCTGTTCAAGTCCAAACACAACATTTCTCTTTTACACGTTTGCTAATGCACGAATTGTAACGTAAATATCTCGAGTTTTACATTATAAAAAAAATATAAAAACTAGATAATCTTATTGAACTTATAAAGACGAATCAAACAAGATCTCACGTGACCATATTTTATCTTACATATTGCAAGGAATCGTAAAGATTCTCTTAACTCATGAATAGTGTCAAAAAAAAAATGTTGTATTTGAACTTGAATGGAGGGGGTAGTTATTAAAAGGACCTACCATGGACGAACGAAAAAAAATCTATGCCGCCCACCATGAGGAACGTAAAAAACCAACGTCTAAAACCATGTTAGACGTCGGTATTCAACGTCCCCCATGGATAAGACGTTGGAGACTAATCTCCATACCATGCCCAGACGTTAATCTCCAACGTCTCCCCCAATCTCAAACGTTGATCTCCAAGGTTTACGTTTTAAGCAACACCAAACGTTGGAGATCAACGTCTCCTCCACCACCACAATACAAAACGCGACAATGGCGGTTTTTACATCAATCAAAACTTCACAAAACGAGATAATGGCACCCAAACATCAACCAAAACTTACACAGATTCGAATACATTAGCAGAAATAACATAAAAACAAACAAAAACAATTAAACATAATATAATTAATATCATAAAAGACTAATTCATAAACAAATTAAACAATTGGGTTATGTTTATACAAACAAATTCATAAACAATTGGGTTCAAACAAATACAAATACAAAAATCAAGGCAAAAAAATATTATTAACCTAATTAAAATAAATTTATACAAACTAATGCATAAACAAATTTATAAAAAGGGTTGTGTTTACTTACTTGTGAATGAACAAGAAAAAAATTTGATAAATGAGGCGGTGCTTCAGGGGTGGTCTGGTTGGCGTAAGGCGGTCAGCTGCTGCAGGCTAAGGGTGGTGTTGCGGGGTGGAGGTAGTGCAGGGTCGGCCGTGGTGAAGTCGCGGTGAGGAGTTGAGGGGAAAATGAAAGAGTGAGTGAAATGAAGAAGGGAGAGAGATTAACGGTAGTTTAGTCTTTTTCATGATAAACGTCAACGATTCGTTATAAAACGTTGACGATATTTCGTGACCCGGTTAATTATCTTTCAAGACGAAAGGCACTTGAGGAATATCAGGTATAAAATGCGCGGGATTGTGTAAATTGGTGCGCGGGATTTAGCAATTTGTCTATCTCTTGGCTTTTGTCATAAGAGTCCTAATAAGATATCCCATTTGTCCTAGTGAATTGTTATCTATTCCATTTTTTACAAAGACGAAGGAAATAATATATTTGTGATATAGACAATAAAATAACGAAAGCATGATCTGGCACACACGAGTCCAGTTGTCAAATACTTACAAAATGAAGAAATAGACGAGAAATGAATAATATACCTCAAAATGTGAATAGATGACAATTCACTAATATGGAGGGAGTAATATATCGGCTAGTTAAATCTAATACTCCCCCAATTTATGTCAATACAATTGTTTCATATACGGTTATTAAGGTAAGGAGAGATGAATGAATTTACAATTATATAAGAAAAAAAAATTAAAAGCAACTTGAAATGGGTAGAGGGGACAAGGTGGGCACCCCCCATGTGCTTCTCCACTCACCCTTGATGGGTATTTTGTGAGAGAATATGGTACCCGTCTTAAGTTTAAGACGAATACCCCCGTCTTAAATGAGAATTTGTGCTTGAAATGAGGAGGAAATGCAATGGTCCCCGCTTACATGGATTGATTTCTTAGTAGAATAGGAAAGGTGTAAACTATTCACTAATACACTAAAAAAAACGTAAACTATTGACAGGACAAAGGAAGTATGTAATCTATCTTTTCTTCTTATTAAAAAAAATTGAAAAGGTAATATGTCTTCACTATTTGAATGTAAAATTTCAATATATTTGTCCTTTACGAATCAGCCCTCAGGGGTATGAAGGCATTTGTTAAATATGTACACAACATTGTTTTTTTATGCTTGAGAACTACTCCTTCAGGACTCATTTGGCTTATGTGGCTTGGACAAAAACCTCAATTACGTATGGATGACAATGAATAGGGTCTAGAGAGGATCTTATATAGAATCCAGATCCAGATCCTTATATATAGATTGAATTTGGATCTCCCGTATCCATTTTATGGTAAAATAAATCACAAATCAAGTATTAAACCATTAGTTTTTGGGTTATAGTGTAGCTTAACCTATCACAGAGTATTTTTTTTATTCGAATACAAATGTCAAAAGTAAAGTTGTAAGGGTATCGAAATAAAGTTTCATAAAATACTATAGCGCAAACAAAGAATTTTTTGCTATCGTAAAATGTTAATGATAAAGAAATCATATATTGGTTTATGAAAAAACTTTAAGAAAATGATATAATTTACTACTCCCTCTATTCAATTCCAAACACAACATTTCTCTTTTACACGTTTGTTAATGCACGAATTGTATCGTAAATATCTCGAGTTTTACAATCTAAAAAAATCTAAAATTTTGATGTTATTATTGTACTTATAAAGACGAATCTAACAAGATTCCACATGACCATGTTATATCTTACATATTGCAAGGAATCGTAAATATTCTCTCAATTCAAGAATAATATCAAAAAAAGAAATGTTGTATTTGGAGTTGAATGGAGGGAGTATTACTTTAACTTAATTTTTGATTTTTCTTTTAAAAATAAAATAAAAATAAATTTAGAGTACGATCTGGATCACTACTATATTGATCCATATCCTAATCCGTTTCTATGCTTATGGGTCCGATCTATATCCATATCCACTGGATCCAAAATATTGCGACCCACATCCGCCCCTTGGATTTAGATCTCATGATCTGGATTGGATTCGAGATCCACTGCCATCCTTATTGCACCTAGCCACAGAATCATTGCTTCAATTGCAGCATACGGTGAAAGGCGACTGCACCTTCTTCTAGGAACGTCCGGCAACACATGCTATGTAAAATTCTATTCTCATTTCCGGAAAAGGTTATGATTATGTGGATGAATTCAAAATGGATTATCAGAACTCAGAAGAAAGAAAACAGTGGAAACCAGGTTGGTTCAACTGTTCAAGTGATATCTTGCAGGAGCTGATTAATTTATGAGTAATTTTTGTGTCCTACTAACACCGAACATGTTACATTATAATATTCCGTTATGTTTACCCTTCTTTAGGTGGAAGGACACAAGAATTTTTCTTAAATTATATAGTCGGGAAAAAACACTAGAGCATTCATTGGGCATGGCTCATGAGGACTCGTGACATGCACATTTGATTAGAGTATTTAGCACATAAAATTTACAGTAAAAGTCTGTTCACCATCCCTCTCGCTTTCCATATCATATAGCAGTATAGCACAGCCTTTCCCTTCCCACGGCGAACAAGACAGTCACTTCAAACCAAGGCAATAAAGATTGGAGGAATACTAACTCAAAAAAAATTAAGAAAATAAAAAAGTTAAACATGTCTAGACTATTGGAACGTCGTGTTCATGGCTAATTAAATAGCGACATAACCAGAAGGCAAGAGAAGCAATCATACTTTATCAACTCTATTAGACAAACAATCCTAGCCTCCTAGGAGTAAATCTATACCTAGAGGCTAGTGAAGAACTCCTGGGCCTCTGTGTAACTCTCGAGGACCAGATTATACAGAGGGTGCGTCGGGGTTAAAAGGTTGGAGTACGTGCCCAATACTTCCTGTGGCAAAGGTGGAGAGTGTGAGCCCATATATTGACATACTGAAAGGCCGCTTAAACAATAACAAGTATGGTAGAAATCTCGGCTCTTTCCAGGTTTGTCCCTAAATCCTCCCTCCAAAACCTGCACCAAAAATAATTCACAATCTTACTCAAGTTGAACAAATAGTTAAATTTAGTGGCTCGATTCCTTAATTAGTATTAGCTTTATCCCTTGTAACTGTAATAAGGTTGCTCATAATTTAGCTAAGGCAATGAGCATTGTAATCTACAAGTCATTTCTTATGGCTGTCAAAAAAAAACAAATAGTTCTCCTTCAACTACGAAAATACTTGATAAATCCTCCCCAAAAAAAATTGAACTATACATATACATATTTGAAAAAACCAAATAGAGCATTATACGGCTTAGAAATTTTATCCAACAGTTATTTTCTGTAAGCGCTCGGTCAACACAAAATTAGGTACTTTAATTTGCCAGTCATTGCACAAATTCAAAAATTGGATGATCCAGAATCTCAAATAGTTTAGCACACAGGTTTGGAGATTGGAGTATTGGACAACCTCAACGCAGTTTTCAGGTTCCTAGTTTCGATTGACTTGATTTAGAGATATCCTCTATCTGTTCCGGTAATTTGTTTACCTATTCCATTTTTAGGGTATATTATTCATTTGTTTACCTTTTGATATTTCAAAGGTTTTCTATGGGTAACTTGACCATCCAATGGCCCTATTGTACACTTGTCATACAATAACTACAATCACAAATGGTCCCCTCCTCTTCCTTGGTCTTTGTGCCGAATGCAAAGGTAAACAAATGACCTGAACGGAGGGAGTCTTATTTTTACGCTTGTTTTCCCGGTTGAGGCTATGGGCGGAATTCGGAAAGAGTAATTTCTTGGTGGCACTTTCTTTGTATTGCAGGTAACAGTAATAACATGTACGTCACCAGAGGTTAGGCGAGGTTAGGCGAAGTTTCCTTGTATGGTACACCCTCCCATTCTGAGTGTTATTCCCACTTTCCATACAAGGCAAATTGGCTTTGTCCTTCCCATTTCTAAATATTCCAAATTTGGTATGTTTTGTGAGGTTAAATTACTCACTTGTCCTAATTACTAAAACATATTTCTTAAATGCCATTACTTTAATGGCCCAATTATTTAGGATTACCCACTAACCCTAATTACTAATCCCATCTATTTCACCCACTATAGCCCCTAAATCTCCACTCTTGACCACCGAACCACCACCAGCCACCGTTTCTGATATAACCCTCTTAGTGACCACCTAGTTGGCCGAGGACCACTATCATAACCGATGCCCGTGTACTTCATTGACCACCACCTCCGACAATCCTACTACTATCAACCACCTTTATTGCGCCCTCATTTGACCACGACTTTACTTGTCCAAATCTCCCTCTTTAATCTCTTATATCCCTAGATCTACAAATAGATCTCCAAGAGCCTTTTTTTATCTTTGAGGAAATCGCCTATCTTTTTTGGTGAAAACCAATCAACTTTTCTATTTCCTTTTTGAGATAACTAGGGCAGCATCAGGGCACTCAGGTGGAATTAGCACGCAGAACTAGAAAATTCCAAAACAAATCTTATTTTGCATTTTAATCATTTTTCATTTGCCTAGTTTCACATTCCCCATCGGTCTGATACAATTTCTTTTCATACGAAAGAGCAAGATGACCATGCTCCAAATCTTTTTGATAAGATGAAGCTTGAGTTGATTGATACAACAAGGAAGAAATTACTCCCAGCTACCAATAAACAGGGGAAATAGGGGACTAAGGAATGCAATCTGGGATTAATCATGATATAATGGTTCTATAAAAAAAAGTTCTCATAATGGACATGCTCCCTTTCCTTCTGTCTTTGAGGATATCTTGTCCTTTAATGGACATGCTCTCTCTCATTTTCTTTATATTTATCTTTTTATCTATCAAAAAAATGGTTTTGCAACAAGATTAAACATAAAAGAAATTATTGAGAACAGTCCTAGAAGACTACAGGAAAGAAAATTGTAAGAAAAGTGAACTCCGAACAATAACCTAACATGCACACATAATATTACCTGAGAACAGATTATTATGTACTGCTGCATAGCAATGTTATGAAAGAGAGTTCCCCCCTCAACAGGTTTCTTGAGAAAATCAAGACCAATTTCAGATATGTTTGCTACACTGCGATTATGCTGCATGGCTGTATATGCAAAAAAGAAAAAAATATGTCAAAACCAACGTGCTTGAGAAAAGTGAAAAATAATACATCGAACAAAAGGCAAGTATCTTACACCAGTTTCTTTTAAAAAATTTATTGCAAAAGAGTGTTAAGAACATGTGGAAAAACTTTAACAAACACCATAGCAGGAAATCAGGAATCATTAAATAGGAGACATATTGGCGAAGGCAATAGAAGTGGAATGAAAACTTCATATCAAAATGGGCGGAGAGAGAGAGAGTCATACAAACATCCTCTATGACGTCGAATACCAATTCTGTCATTTGTTGATTTAACATTTAGCAACAAAGAATTATCTTCCTAGTTGTGGTAACTTTTAACTTAATGCAATCAATTTCTTTAGTTTTCTGTATCAGTATCATTTGGAATTTTGGATTTTTATTTGTTATGCAATGTCAATTCTTTTAACAGACAAAAATATAGTGCAACTGGTTTTCACTTTCAGAAGCTTGCAAAACTATGGCAAGATAAAATTTGAAGAAAGTCCACATGGTCTAAATGGTACAAAAGTGGTATGATACTGGCCAGATACGAATCTTATACACTTCACGTTAAGCCAACAATTGATACATTTTCGCAAGATTTTCGTGTTGACACTAACATGCACTTGCATCTGACATTAGGAGTCAAGTTTGAGTAACATAGGTTATGAAGTTATGATTTGTCACTCACAGATTTGCAGTTTGAGAATGCTTTTCTCAGACAGTTCAAAGAGATACCTGATCTCCAATCAAAACTAGGACACTAGATATCAACAGTTACGTGTGTCATTTCTTTGCTTTTCTTAATTTCTGAAATGGATTAACACAATGATAAGATTCAAGAAATTGGCAAATACAATTTTTCAACTATGCTAAATTTTAAACAAGAAACCTTTGATTACAAACTCTGGCTGGACACCTCACCTCATTGCAAGCTAGTGATTTAGGGAAGCCACCATTGGGGCATCCAGTAGAAGGAGCTCAAGGATGTAAACGGAAATAGAGAAAGGAGGCATGATTTCCTACATCTGTTTTACTCTTTGGAATTGGAAAATCTTGTGAGTTCATTGCAAACTAGTGAGCTAGGGAACCCCCATTGCAAACTATTCTCATTATGGGTCACATAGAAACAATCTCTCTGTATTCTCAACACAAGGATAAAGGATAGGATTATCTGAAAACCCATACTCATCTGTAAGCAATCCAATATTCACATAGATGGGATTCTTTGATGCACTATGGTAAGGTATTGTCCCCATACTCGCTTATATTTAATCACCACACATGAAAGGCATAACTATCAAAATGAATCAGGACTTCTAATTTCACAAATGGAACTTTTCATAAGATAGGCATGGGTTTGAGGTTTTAATCCTGTGGTATCCTTTCATTTTTCACAAGTATTCACTTACAAAAAACAATTGTGCAGATCTAACAATTAACAGAGCGATAATCGTAATAAAATGCAGTTGTCTCAAACAAGCAATGCTAAATACAGACTTACTATTTAAACAAATAAAATATACATGCTCCTGTGAGGGTCATGCATTAGCATTAGGTAGATTTGAGTGTTATGCATGGTTCAAAATCTCGGCTGAGATGTGTCGTATCGGCCGAGATCTTTACCGATACACGTTATCGCCTGCGAAATCACCGAGATTAACCGCGATTCATCCGCGACGACCGATTAAGGACTGTTAATACCGATACCGAGATTCTGAACCATGGTGTTATGTAACCCTGTTATATAAACTTGGCTATGCAAAATCCTCATTACATTTGAACTCAACAAAAGAATTCAAAAACACACAAAGTCACATTCTAATAATATAACTAGTATAGACCCATGCACTGTATATATAGCTTATTATTTTTTAGTATATCATTACTTCTAGATTTTCAATTGACAACCTATTAATTTTCCACATTTCTCATCTTTGTATTATAACTTTGAGGGAAAAAAAATAAAACCGAAAACTAATCAAGAGAGCTGACTTATGTTATAAGATGCGTGTTTTAGTGATTGTTTCGACACGAAAGGAGATGTCCCTTTTTAATTTTTTTCCTCAAATTAGTTTAACGAAATTTTTTTTATTATCACAAAACTTATGATAATAGTGTAGAAGTATTCCATTTTAATTTTCAAAGGTTCTTATACGCACAAAACAGCGTTAATGTCTTGTCCTCATTGGTAAAGTAGATAATGTTCACAAGTATAATTATTTGCAATTAATTTGTATGAATGGATATATAGAATAGGCCTTTATTACTCATAGTATAGTTTCCTTAATTAAATACAGCACTTTGGAGGGAAAATTTTAAAGGAGGCTTAGTCTCTTAGTATATAGAGGATGGTCAATATATTAGCTCCAAACCATTTTAACTTATGGAAAGTCTTTTAAATTCCTGGTCACTTCTTTTAATATTATCTACTTCACAAAAAATAAAAAAGGACTCGAATAAGAAATAGGCAAATGATAGTAAATGGAAATCTCCTCACCTTCTTGTTCATGTTGGGTTTTGTTGATCACACAAGGCACTTCAGGTAAAACACGTTCTCTTTCAGCCAAATTAATTTGATTTACACTTTCTTTTCCCTTCGTGCATGTTACCTCAGACTGCTTGTCAAGAAGCTGCTGCAATCTTTGGGTTAAAGGAAACACGGCTCCCTGAATCCATCAATTATGTGTCAGGTCCATAATTGAAAGCAAATTAAGCAAAGAGCTTGAGTTTAATAATAATAACCTGCCAAAACGAATAACAGCCATCTACCAATTTGTTGGTTCTTCCTTGAAATCCACCCTCAACTCCTTGTCGAAATACTACCCAATTCTGGTATAGTATTACAAAATCACCAAACGCCACATGACACAATGTCAATAGAACAGCACGGAACCATCAATAATCACATTAAGGAATATATATCTATGATATCTCAACTATTACTCCCTTACAATTCTCATTATTCTCTATATGGCCATTCAATTGGAAAACATGTTTACAAAAGTAACTTAAATTCAAAAGACGCAAAAGGTGCATCGAGGCAATAACGAACTAGAAGTGCACTTCCTGTCTAAGAAGCGCACACTGAGAAAACTAAGAAATATAAACAAATTATTCTTGACACCAAACATATAAAAGTTAACCACTTCGGGGCTAGTTGGGTAGTTTTGTTATGGCATAAATACAGAAATCAAAATATAATTCATGTGGGATCAAGTTGCAGTTTTCTAGTGGGGGTACACAACAAGAATAATAATAACATCAAAGCCTTAATCACAAAAAAATCCGGATCGACTAACACAAATCATCCTTTGGAACCGTCAATGACCGATTGCATAAATAAAATAAAATGAGAGCAATAGAACACTAAAAAAAATCAGCAAAACTTTTTTGGTAAAGAGATATCAAAAAGAGCAAGGAAACAGAAAATACCAACCACACAATGGCTACTTTTCCACCCCACTAATAAAAACAAAAACGTAAAGATACATGTGCTTTTGCACAGCATATGATGAGGTGATATGCTCGTAGAAGCAACTTAAGACTTTTGTATCAAATTGTGTGAAGAAGAAGTACAGAAGCAAGATAGCTCGGGAAAAAAAATCAGCGGTACTCTGGTTAACAAGATTCAGCAAAACGAGGAAGGAAACATATGTGGTGATACGCCCGTGGTAGCTCCTTAAGACTTTTGTATCCAATTGAGTGAAAAAAATAAAACTTTAAAAATAGATGATAGATCCGACCCTTAGGGACATCAAACTTAGCTAATAACCTTACATGATCTTACCTATGCTGAATCCTTGGTCTCTAACCGCAGCCAGATATTCAACAAATAGCTAAATTACCCTCTTGATTCTCACGGTTTAAAAAAAAAACACTCGTTTAATTTCACAACTTAGTTCTTAATTCTTTTCAAACCTATGGTATAAGGTGCCTCTAATTATATTCAAAAAGAAAAATACATCTACAAAAGTACGAATAACAAATAAAACAAGTCTAAAAATAACCTTAGTATTTTTACTAATTATCAGCTATTCCTAATACGCAGAACTACTGGTTGCTAGCTACTGTTCCTGCGGGTCCTCGGATTAGGTATGACTCATCTTCTATGCCGGGTGCAAGTAGGAGTGAAGCGTCCTAATGGAAGCATTGATCTGGGGTGTTGCGAGCGAATGATTTATGCTATTACATAAGCCATAGCAGGGCTACCTTGGTGTATACCACTTCGGGTAAGAATATGCATGGCAACTAGACCTAGCAAAAAGGTTAATCGGGAAGGGATCATTATTGACTTTTCGAATTGGAGGATATGATTCAGGTATACTTTATCTCGGTTCCAGTTCAATTCAAGTTTACTTCACTATGGGTCTTTTCTGAGTCAACTAGTCAACTACTTCAGCTTCAATTAAGTATGAATCAAGTGCAATTTTGATTACATCATGCAAGATGCAATGAGATAAATTAAACTAAAGTTTAGGGACAACATGTCTGGGAAGAAAACATCTACATTGATTATATATTCTAAACTATTATGAACTTCACATTTTATAACTGCATTACTGTATTTATCGATTACTTATTTACATTTAGGGTTTTAAAAAGTTGAAACGAGATACGGGTCATCAGTCATGTCATATAAATTTGGTTTGGGTCATTTTTGGTATGGTAGTTTCAGCTTGAGTTTGGTTAGGTAAGATTTGATTCAGTATCAAGTTATATGAGATATTTCCTTCTCACGTCTACATTTCAAATAGGCTTATAGGTCTGATAACTCTGATTCTCTTATGCTAGATCAAATGGCAATTACTCCTAGTTCTACTAAGACTAGAAAATGGATAAATCCTAACCCACGGAAGATTAACAAATTTAGCTGATACTCATGTCGTCAATTATGACATGCCCATTGACACAAATAGATTACGGGGCTTATGGGCAAAATAAAGCATTAACAGATGATAGAACTCGACCTGACTAATTTCACTAATATACAATACCAAAATCTGAAATGATAAATTTGAAGATCAGAAATTAGCAGATAAGAAGAGTGTGTTCATCGTACAATTAGAGCATGTAAGTCCAATCGATGAACTTCGTCGATGAGAACCATCGTTGCCAGCCCACAGAAAGTATACCTATTGGGGAGAAAATTGTTAATGGGATAACAGAAAAGGCAGTACAGACGTACAGACGTACAGTAGCAATAGTAAACATTTTAAAAAATATAATATAATAACATATATTTACGGAGTAACATACCCACCATGAGCTTCAGAACCCGGCTCACCAGCAATGCCCCCTTCATATGTCTGACAACTGAATAAACATGCATGGTACATTAAAAGATAAAACTTACATTCAGAAACTAGTACATATGGCACGCCTGCTAATGTTGCAAGTTCAGGTGAATATCTCACAACAAGATTCGAGCCATTAAAACCAGACTATAGAAATAATGCAGCTGTCTATATCAGGAGAAACTAACCTGGCTATATAAGTCCCAACATTCTCCACCAATTCACAATCCAAGATGTTCAGGATACTAGCCGTCTGAAAAGAACGAAAAAGGATGAGTTAACAACAGATACGCACCAGGAATACTGGTAACACTACACAGCATCACAGTAGATATCCTGCGAACAGAGGGTCTGGGCCTCTAGGGATCGCATGTGTATAGCTTTAGAGATGATGTTTCCTTTAACTCAGGAGGAATAAAAGGGCCAATATTTGAGGGCTTAAGGTCTGCGTACCAGATCTTTACTAGAAGAAAAAGGTGTTAGGGAATTAGAGAATCTGACTACTATTGTCAACAACTCAACAGTGATAGTGTTTAGAGAAAAGGAGAAATCATTGGTTCATTGCAGTATCGACATTTTAAACATATCATCATTAGAAATCACAATAAGCATGGAAAAATCATTGGTTCATTGCAGTAAAGAGAAATCAAAACACCTTAGAGAAAAGTAAGTTTAAGATCAAAGAAATCTTACTGCAATAGCAGTGTAGCAGGCCCTAACATCAGTTTCTCCCTTTTCATGCATCCTGAAGGATCAAAAGAACAATGATGCAACAATAACAAGCTTGTCATGGAACAAATGCATCAGAAGAACATTTATCCCATAAAAGGTACTCCGTATTTTTTATGTAAATTATGAAATCATATTAGTCAACTAGCCTCATTTTTCAAATTAGACATCACATGAAAATGCAACAGGGGATAATTGAGTGAAATCGAGGTAGTAAAAAAGAAAAAGAGTACAAAGAATGTAGCCTATCCTAGAAAGAAACCCACAATTCCCATAAAATTTTGCTTCACGGCTATATCTATAGGTCTTTTCAGCAATAAACATAGGAAAAACTCTTTTGGTAAACCAAGACTTCAAGAATATCTTTGAAAACTAGTATCCTGGCATTAGTATCCTTCCATGAATCATCTCAAATGACAAAATCCAAAAGAAAACAAAGGTCAAAGTCAAATTCAGAATTAATAGTTGCTTGAGATAAAGTCCTCAAAAGAAACGGCAAGAGAAAGCAAATAATCTTTTTGATACAGTAGTGTCAAGATCAAATGCTAACTACCATTCACAAAAATACTTTTATATTCTTTGTGATATAAATGAAAAGCTTTACCTCTACACCAAACAAAATAAAAAAGAAACATCAGTGACATCCAAGACATGAAACACACCCAAGCAAGAGAAAAAGGTCGGCGAAGAGAGAACCACTTATACCTGAAAGATCCATTAGGGTACTTCATTCTTTGCAAAAATGCATAAAGAGAATTTCTGTACAACACAACTACACATTATAAACATAAGCAAGACACTTGACTACTTGAGTGCTTTCTGAAAGTTACACCTCTTTTTAGACTACAAGTTCAATTACTCTTAGTCATGGCCAGAGACAACAAACATTAATTAGTGCCTCAAGGGCTCTTGCGAATTGCGGGGTATGGCCTTACCCCTGCGTTAGTAACACATAGAGTTTCTAGATGACTCACTACAAGACTCAAGAGATGCGTCAAATAAATGTTATTTTGGTCAGTAAATAGAGTTGGGAAGGAGTGTCGACAATGAGGTATCAACGGTGGTGGGTTAAGTTGGGGTTGTGCCGGGGCTGTGGGTGTGGGTCGGGATTAGATTGGTGCCTTGGGTGAGCTTGGAGCTGGCGTAGGTGGTGCGGTGATGATGGCTTGGTGGGTGGGGAATGTAATTGTGAAGTTTGTGAATGAGAGTGTAAAATATAAATTTAAGGGGAGGGGGAAAAGGTAATTGAACCATAATTTCTCCCCTTCCTTATTTTTAGAGCTTAAACTAAAAGCGAAGAAGACTCTAACTCAGAGGGAGTATATAGATACAGATATTCATGGTCAAAGTTGGGTATTGGAGGCCGTGAAAAAAGTAAATGGGAAGAACACTATGGAATGGAGGGAGTACTGAAAATTAGAGTGACATTAATGACCATAACAAACCAAATACTTATATGATTTATCCTGTGAGTCAATGAGTGTCAGCTTGTAAACATAATGAAACAACATAGCTGTAGTAAACTAACCACCTATGGATGGATGACAATGCCTTGTGCCCGCCCAATGTGATAAGTGAATTGACAGCAGCATATGTGGTAGCTAGATGAGGCATCTAAAGAGTAAACCACACAAATCAATTAGTGAAAACAATATAGAGGAGGTAATCCGGGTTTTTATCAAAACTAATTAACGAGATGGACACGTAAAAATATTCTTCAACAACCAGCACAAAATCAGTCTTGTTAACAGCGGAATATTAGGATAAAGAAAGGTGAATTTTATAAAAGAGTACTTGATTAAGAGATGAATATCTTTAGCATGAATCTCAAGAGTACAAACAAATGGGGGTCATTTCTTGATAAGAGTATGAAAGACTCGTGCAAAAGAACTAGTTCTTCATTCTTATAATAGTGGGAGACAAGGAACAAGGAGCAACATTGGGATTTCGATTCCTTTTAGTAGGGAAAAGATGGAGACGTGCAAAAAATAGAGGGAAAACAATGGCCAACGAAAACGAAAAACCTCATATGATTATAGTCCTTGTTTCATAAACTCGGTATTAGTATTAGTAATTTAAGAGACAACCAACTTCCACAAAGTGTCCACTACGAGGAGTCAAGGACTGTTGTCCATATCTTGTGATGTAGTGTGCACTAGAGCCTCCAAGATGATAAACTTATATGAACAAGGAAAATATTTTTTAACATTATTCAGAGACATATTAGTATCACGGGCAACCAATTTCTATGTGATGTCTACTAGTTAGAAAATAAGTAAGCAAAAAATTAAAGACGGTGTTCTATCTATGGAAAATCCCACATAGCTAACGTTAAAATGCCCGAGATGATATCTGTGGCGGTTTTTCCCACACAGAGAATTTCTGAACTTTTACATGTTCTGCAAACTATATGTGCATTAAAGAGCTTCCACTACTGCGACTTGAAAACACTTGAATTTTCAAAAAGTAATTGTACATTATAACATTTGTTGTCCAATTAAAAAGAAAAATGCGTAAATTAGTAAACAAAAAATGAATATATTACTACTGCATACCAAATAGACGATAGAGGTAGCACCATAGCAAAAAAGCATTTGAAAACAAACCAATTATTTAAAACAATTATGCCCCCAAATATAGAGCATAAAACAATAAACTTCATCATACATACATTAATCATAATAAATCTAAATCGCACCAATATAAGTTAGACATCTACACACCTGCCCTGGTCCACCACCATATCCACCATTTGGATCCTACATGCACATAAAGGAGAAGTTTCAAGAGAAGGAAATAATTAGAAAATAAAGTTACCAATCTCAAGTTACAACTATTATAAAGCTAGGACAATAAATATATAAGCTATTATCATAACTATAAAACTCTATTTTGCAATTGATATACATGTTTCATATAGTGTTTTGACCACCTTGCCAAGGGTTAATAACTTAATATGGTGTTTTATGCACTCTTTGAAACTACTCTAACTCACATATTGCTTCTAGTTGAGTGTTCTTTTGTGAGTTTTACGGGATTTGAAGCTTTCAAGCAATTTCCTACTCATTTGGAGCTATACAGGGTTGGTCAAGCACAAGGGCGAGGCTAACCCCGGCTTTTGAAGCCTAATAAAGTGACTTTAGATTTTGGAAGAGAATATTCATGCTCGAGCTACGAGCTGTGGTGGAGCAAGGCAAGGGAGAAAGAAGTTGTCCGCAGAGGAAATATTTATCCTCTTATCCAAAATTGGCACTTAAAAGAAACTTGGAGACGTTTTGAAGACAATAAGTTTGTCCCTTGCAATTGGGACGATCATCCTTAGCTACCAGGATGAATTTAACAAATTAACGAAAGGCCAATCTTCCAAGCGAAAAACCGAAGCAATAGACAATGATTACTTGTAACCCAAGTACATCGACTAGCCAACCTTATTCATCCATCTCTTCCATACAAAAAAGTGTCTTTAGTCTTACTAGAGCGAAGCCACCACATAAAGAACACTGGCTAACTAATTGAATTTTATCCTCATAAACATGACTGGGATTTTCTTTTTTTTATATCCCTTAAGGGGAAAAACAAGAACTTTTAGGCAAGCCTTACGTAGCCAAATTAAAGTATCTACTTTCCAAAATTTGCTAAGCAAGTCAGTGTCTACAAAATTTATAAACTTTAGAACATAATCTAAAAATTACATCAGGATCCAAGAAACTAGCATTAAATCATGTAAGTGACGAAACTCAAGACCTAACCTGACACTTGCTGAGAAAATCAATAGCATCATTTTCTAAGGCATCACCAATAGGTTCCCCCAAGAGGGCAAGTGAATGTAGAATCCAATAGCAAAGCCACGGTCGACTGCAAAACAAAAGTATTATCCTTTAAAACATAATTTGTTTGTATGTGATTTTCCACCAGGAAAAATTATATGAGATTTTCTGGAGGAAAACTCGTTGTAAATTAAGTCCAAGGACAAAGGAAAGAGAATATCAACCCACGGAGAGCCAAACAACAAACAAACAGAACCCTAAGGATTACTTTTCAGGCTACTAAACTATCCCCACCCCCGCGGGACCCATGGAGGTGTGGAGCGAAGCTTGTTGCAATAGCACTTTTTCCTAGTGCATAAACAAGAAACGAAATATGTATGTAAGTGCCTGTTAAATTCATTGTTTTAGATATCGGCCGCAATACCAATTCACGGCCAAAATATCAAGGTTTTAGAGGTTACTGCGACCGCATGTGACTCTACTTTGAGGTAATATTGGCTGCATTTAAGGAGAATGGGCAACAACAATCAATACCGCGAGTGTGATCGAAACAGAGATTTAATATTATGATTCCATCCTTTAGAAACATGCGCACACACTTGCAAGCTTCACTACTATAATCATGAAAATCTAGGTGAGGACAAAATAAATTAAGAGTAATCAAAATAGTAGTGACGGTGATATAACAACGAATTGGCAATCTTCCCCTCCAAAGGTGATGCACTACCTTAAAATCCATTGCACCATGTGTGTGTGTCTGTGTGACTAATGCTTTCTTAAGATAAAAGTGTATTCTCCAAACTTCGTCAAACTCCATATATTTTTCTTTTGTATAAGTTTGGGCACCTACTAAAAGTTAATAACCTCCTCAATCCATCTAAGCTCTATCCACATAGTCAATCATCTCTCTAAGTATACGTTTCACAATAATCATCTCCAAAATGAAACTCCTCACCGTTCCAATAGCTTAATCTAAAACAATTTAAACATTCATGGACAACAATAGCCTGAAATCCAACAAATAAAGCGTGCATTTTTCAATGAATACCTCGCAATATGAAAAGCTACGATGTTAGATGTACATTGACTATTGAATGTACTTTCATAAATTATAAATTCCGTTACCATCCTTCCAATGAATTACATCAACGAAAATTCAATTCAAAACGATTTGAAGTTAGCTCGCAAAGGGCACTTGTAGTTTGCACAAATCAAAAAGCTTTTATGTACTAAGAATAAGAGGTGTATAGCCTTAAACTACAGTCATATGCTCCTTTAATTAAAAACAAAGCGTATTTTCATTTCATACACAATACTAATCATTGAAGCAATTGAAAAAACTTATAGGTTTATAGTTGCCACTTGCCAGCAGGTACTTCCACATTATCGACTCGTATCCCAAATTCCCAATCATTTGTTTACCTTTAACTAAACTACCGCCCACAAAGAATTAGAAAGAAAAAAAAGGTAAACAAATGATTGGGATAAAAGGCATGAGACCGAAAGCTCGAAAAAGTGAAGAAGAAAAAAACGAACTTAGCATCGAGGACGCAAAAAGCAGGCGGAAGGCGACGGAGAGCAGTGTTGAGGTAGTGGGAATGTGAATCCCTGTCAATTTCCAACCTGAAAAACAAAACAATACTACTCCGTAAATGAAATCCATAGAAAAAAAACAAAGAAGAAGAAGAAGAAGAAGGAAGGATGAAAAAACAAGTGAGAGAAGGAAGTACGTGAGATTTTGGAGAGTTTGAGGAAGCTGAGAGAAGCAGTGATACAAGCTGAACACCTGAGATTCTACCATACGCTGTTCTCTCTCTGTCACCGTTTCCTTCATTTCCTCAATTTAAAGATGATGATGATGATGATGATGACGACGACGACGCCGACTGTGTGTAATTGTGTATGCTGCTAGTGCTTTTGTCAGTTTGTGCTGGTATCGTCGTATGGTAGCTAAACAAGGACTAAGTATAGGTCCGGTCCTCCGTCCTAGTTATTTCAAGTTTTGGGTTTTTAGTCTTGTCCAATTCAAGATCGGTTAATTTCGGTCCGTGATTAATATACCGTAATTTAGGTGTTTTGTTATTAGTTTTCGCAAAAGCAATGCAATAATGTATATATTACGGAGTATATATTTATACTATATATTAAATCCTGAAATTAAAAGACTTTGTAATAAAATAAAGTTATACAAATCAATATATATATATAAGTCTTTTTTTTTCGAGGCACGTGAGTGGTTCTACCTTTAAAGAAACTCTTAAAATTAAATTAAATTGATACATATACTTTCCAAGTTATGGTTGAACTCTTAGATTTTGATTATAATTTTTAAATTAATTATTTTCCTAATAATATTATCAACTTTTCAACATTTAACTCATACATATACTTTCCAAGTTATGGTTGAACTCTTAGATTTTGATTATATTTTTTAAATTAATTATTTTCCTAATAATATTATCAACTTTTCAACTTTTTAGAAACTCTTTAAATAAAAATTAAATTCATAACTATTATTTGTCCCACATCGAAAAATAATATAGATGTGGTAAATATATTACATATAAATAGTAGAATTGTCCCACATCGGAACAATAATAAAGTGGGTAATCTTATGATTATAAATAGGAGTCATCCTTAAACCTTGTGTATCAACCTAAAAAATTTGAATCTCTTAAATATTGTCTTAGAGATCTCTTAAAAGTTTATAGATAGATGTGATAAATATACTAGGTATAAATAGTAAAACGTAATTGCTCTTTCATGGACACAAATTACTCTTTCATGGACTTTTTGTCATTTAATTTCCAAACCTTACCCTTTTCCCCAAAAACAAAAACAAACATTCTCTAATTTGATCTCTTCCTCTCAATTTAATCAAATATGTGCAGATTAATCAATTTTATTGATAATTTCTTGCTTTGAGAATTATATATCAAACCAACAATGGAATCTACTTATTGTACCTACAATTTGTCCTCTTCTAAAATTATACCCAACAAACCAACCCAGTTATCAATCATCTCGAAAAAACAGAAATAGAAAATGGTAGTATCAAGCAGAATATAAAAGATGAATAATTATGTTCCAAATTTCCAATCACTGGCAAATTAGAAGTCAATAATCAAATGTAATATTATATGGGCTATTGTTATGAATTGCATTTGTTTCACAGTAAGTGGATTGTACCTCTGAGGTACTACCACATAGAATATAGTTTTTGAGCTTTACAATAAAGTTTTTGAGTATAGTATAGTTTTACTATAAAGTTTTTTGAGTTTATTAATTTAAAAATTAAGCTCAAAAAAATTACAATAACACTAAAAAAACATCATATAGAAGATATAAAATTTAATTTATTAACTTTAAAAAGCTCGAAAAAAATGCACAAAAACTCAAAATCATAACACTCTGAGGTAGTATCTCCGATGTATAATCCTTTTTCTCTTTGTTTCATTATTGCATGATATGAGTTTGTTGTACTAGTATAGTCGTATAGTGTGCTGGTGTTCCGTGTGTTACTTGTCTAGTAGTGCGTGTCTAGTAGTCCGTGTCTGTGAGAAGGGTGGTCCGGTGAGAGGGATAGTCGGGTGCGGTGCGGTTTGTCTGATGCGATGCGGTTACGGTGAAAGGGGTGGACTGGTGCAGGTGGTCGGTGTAGCATGTAGGGTTGTCGGTGCAAGTGTTCAGGGAAGGTGGTCGGTTTATGGTGATCGGTGCACGGAGGCGATAGTAGGAAAACATGCATGGTGGTTTAAGGGAGTTGGATGGTAATTTGTGAGGATTGTACAAGGTTGAAAATGAGTGGGTAAGAATATCAAGGGTATAGTAGTCATTTTTGTCCATGAATGAGTAATTCGTGTCCATGAATGAGCAACACCCATAGTAAAATTGTCTCACATCATAAAATTATCATAAGGTGGGTGATCCTATGATTAAATATAGGAATCATTCTTGGACCTTATATAACAAACTTAAATCTTTTAAGTCTCTAAGTATTTTCTTATAGATCTCTTAAAAGTTTGTCTATTATTATCTTCACAATTGTTAAATTTACATCATGAAAAATTAATTTTAGAAGGTAATATTAAAAAAATTTAAGTATTGTAAAAAAAATTATGAAGATAATATAATTAGATTCGCGGTGAAATAAAACCCTACATAGTATAGAAACTCAGATTATTTGCACATACTTGGTGTAATTTTTAGTATATTATTTGTCCTACATTGAAAAATAATGTAGGTGTGGTGAATATATTACTTATAAATAGTAGAAAAATAATGTAGGTGTGGTGAATATATTACCTATAAATTGTCTCTTACATAAATAGTAAAAATAATTTTAAGAGCTTTGTAAGACAATATGTAAGGGGGGCCAAACAACCAGATTGGTAAAAATACTATGGTATCAATGACAAATTGGTAAAAAAACTTACAAAAGCGACAAATAGGTAAAAAAACTTGACATCTCCGACAAATACACCAAAAAACACAGCACCACAAGCATAGTAATAGCCAATAGGCGCGTGCATTTCATACTCTTTACAAGTATTAATTTTCTTAAATAGAAGTAGTGTATCAACTAAAAATATTAAAGTTACTCCATACAATTTATCATCATCAGTGAATATACCAGTTGATGAGTACAAAATGTAATATTTGATGAGTGCACAAAATTTAGCTGTGATGAATATTTCAATTTTCAACACCAAAAAAATAATATTGATCAACACAAAAGTTATTAATATGGTGGTAAGTAAAGCTAGCAGCACCGCGAGTCAACTAGATAGGCGCGATCATTTGTGGAGAACATTGGGGACTCTAATGACAATGTCTAGAGCAGTCATACTACCTTTATATATCACCTCCCCTTGATCATGATCACCATAACATATACCAAATTTATGTGATGAATGTGGCCTCTGGGATGTTTCTATTAACATCTCTCGTAGCATATTGGTGCACAAATTCAATGAAAGCATAGTAATTTTCATGCCAAACAACATAAAATTATCATACTTTTAACATATGATAACCATAAACCCAATTGTAATTATAAACCCTAATAATATTTCATCAATTAATAATGTAATCACTAATCAGGTACAATCTATCTAATTAATATTTCATCAAAACGTCATCAATTAACCACGAATTCGACATAAACAGGAGTATAAAACAATCAAATTACAATTTTTATCAAATTGTAGACAAGGACAAGTATCTTACCTTTGTAAATTATGCCAATAAAACTATGCGACTAATTTTGCACCAAATTACAAAATTTGCTTATCATAGGTTGTATGGGGAGGAAATTGTATATGATTTATGATGTAGACTGTAGAGAAATGAGTTACTGGGTTTTTGGGAAAGTGATAAAAGGAAAGGTGAGAGGAGGTAGAAGAGGAAAGTGATCAAAGGAAAGGTCAAATACGCATACAATAAGCCTATGTACACACGCGCTGTCTTTTTTGGTGTATTTGTCGAAAATGTAATTTTTTTTAAAATTACATATTGTCGAAAATGCATACAATAAGCCTCTTACATATTGTTTTATAAAGCTCTTAAAATTTGTATTATAATTTTCACTATAGTGAAATTTACATCATTAAAAATTAATTTAGAAAAGTATCATAAATAATTTTGATGGAAAACTATTTAATAACAATGTGGGTATGGTGGCTCGTGAATATATATACTACGTATAAGTATTAAAATTTGTCCCACATTAAAAAATTATCATAAGGTGGAGTGATCATAAATATGATAATCACACGAGCTCTTAAACTATTTTTTTATATTGTTATGTTAATAAATGACTTTAAAAATTTAATAAATGACATTTAAAATATATTTTTATTATTCTAATATTAATATAGCAGTTTAGTAACAATTAAGAAATAAATATTATATGAAAAAAGATGATGTACTACTTAGTTTGTTATTAGTCCCACATTGAAGAATAATGTATGTGTGGTGAATATATTATCTATAAATTGTAAATTGTTCCACATTGAAAAATTATTATAACATACGGTGATCCTATGATTATAAATATGAGTCATCCTTGAACTTAGGTATAAACCCACAAATTTTTTAAGTCTCTTAATTATTGTTGTGGAGAGCTCTTAACATAATGAAATTATAATAGTCACTAGTTAAATTTACATTATTAAAAATTAATTTAGAAAATTATCATAAATAATAATTTTGATGATAAACTATTTAATGTGTTATTAGTCCTACATTGAAAAATAATGTATTTGTGAAAAATATATATACTAAGTATGATTATAAATAGGAGTTATTTTAATTCTTAAGTATTGGTTTAATGAACCCTTAAAATTTTGTACTATTAACTCCACAATAGTGAAATTTACATCATCAAACTTAATTTAGAAAATTTAGGAAAGTATTTATAAATATAATAAAAAGACAATTTAAAGCACCAAAACTCACCATTCTCCCTTTTAATAGCATTTTATCAAGCCACATCATCATCAATTATTGTAAAAAAAAAAAAGTTAAAGAAATTTAATGCATTTAACATAAATAAGAATACAATAAACAGTACAGTTTGGGCTTTTAATTTAAAGTAAGCAATAAATATCAAAATAATAATAAAATTTGATTTTTAGAGTATGATTGTTAGAATAAGTTATACGATAAATAACAATCACATTTCATCACACAAAGTTTTGCGTTATTTATAAATGGTATCCCCTCTTTTGAAATACACAATTTCTCATTGCAGACGGGTATTATGTGTCACAAGCAGAAGACGGATAGTGTCACCCTCACAATATGCAAGTGGGGAGGACAAGTGGAGGGAAAATGAAGCACTCCGCTTACCCTCCCACTTGCATATTGTGAGGGGAGCACTATCCATCTCCAGCTTGTGACGGATAGTGCCCGTTTTCAATAAGACAAGTTGTTTGATATATACCCGCCCTCGGTTTAAATTAGTTGGATACAAAAGAGAATTAAAAAACATGTTTACAACATATATTTCCATATAACGTCTTCAGAAATTTTAATAGTCTAACAAAATTAATTAATATATCGTACTGAAGGGATTTTAATAGAGTATTCCATGTAAACTTTTCTGAAATCACATTATCTAGCAATATAAATAAAATGCACTGAGATTGGAAAAAACAAATTAAAGTAAAAAAAAAAGTCATGTGGCATGGCAAGTGAGAAACAAACATAAGTAATAAAAAGAAATCAGCAAAAAAAATTATAGAGGTGGAAAAGAATAAGAAAAAAAATAGATCGAGATAATCAAATACATCGAGCATTGGATATAGTTTTTTTTTTAAAAATAATAAATAGAAATACATACCCGATCACCAATCCGACATGCGGCTCATAGCGACCAGCCTCTCTCACCCACTAGACGCACCCTTCTCAATGACATGTATTTCATGCTGCCTTCTACACAACTATCGCTAATCAAAGCAACCTTAAAAATAAAAAAATACTAAAAAAAGGGAAAATAAACACAATAATTTGATCATAGTTTCTAATAAACAAATTATATACAAGTTGTACGGTTAAATATGAATATATAATTAAATAACATTTGATTAATTTAATTGGTATTAATGAAGAATTTTAAGAAATTAAGTTAATTGCCATTTCAAGCTAATGCGTGCAACTAAAAAGTGTACTACGTACATAAATACATTATGTTTGTAACACCCGGAAATGTACCCTATTTTTCTAGTGAAAATATTTTACGGATACTTTTCAGCAAATTTAAGTTTTAATATAGAATTTTATGTTCCGAGTCGAATTTAGAATTTCCGAGTTCGTATTTGGAATTTCCGCGAGATTCCATGAGAATCCCGTCTTAAGGCGAGTTTGACTTTCGTTGACTTTTTCCCTCATATACTCCCTTCCTCACCCTAAACCTAATTCATTTCCCACAACTCAAATTCATTTCTTCTTCTCTAAGAAACCCAAAAACTTGCCTCCATTTTCATCCATCTTCGAATCATCGCTACGCATTCGTTTCTTGCTCAAATTCACGTAAGTTCGTCTTATTCTTCCCCTCTTATCTTCCTCTATCCGTATTTGTAATAAAATTACCGTCTTTCTCGCTTTTCAATTTA
>JAIUZE010067211.1:0-18467 GCA_022085475.1 Heliosperma pusillum
TACCTCGTGTTATAGATTAATAACGGTTTCACATGATAGCTTTCACATGATAGGTTCTATGTTAGTTAATTGTTTCATAACATGAAAAGCATATCATATATGTTTAGGTTTTGTATTTTCCATATACATTGCTTTTATGTTATTCATGTTTCATCAAACTCGACATTTCGTGTCTGGGAGGACTCGGAGTTACTCCCCACTGACTGTGGCTTCCGTGTTTATATTTAATGCGGTCGAACAGGTGGTGAATGCATACATTGGGTACATTGACGAGCTATCGAGCGAAGTATTACCTTGGACCTATATTCGGTTTTTAGATTGTATATTATTATACACTCTTTCATTTCCGTATTTATACGGGAGATATGTCTCCCGTCTTGTATAATTCTTATGTATAATATTAATTTTCTTTTGTAATGAACCTTTTTATTTATGACACCCTTCGTTATGTATTTAAATTATTTTTTTTCTTTCCGCAAATTTGAGGGTGTCACATAGACCTTATGTTGGGGTTAAGATTAGGGAAAGTCCAAAACCCTCTACATTTGTGAACAAGAACACCTTAGACAAAGGTAAGGCTATGTAATAGGAAATCAGTTACCCTTAGATTCCTCATCAAAGTTGATTTGAGGAAGCCATATGACTCGGTTAACTGGGAATTCATTGATCAAATGTTAAGTGCTCTGGACTTTCCTTCTCATTTTAAGATGCTGATAATGGAGTGTGTGAGAACCCCATTCTACTCTCTAGTGATGAATGGTGAGCCATTTGGTTTTTTTCAAGGGAAAAAGGGACTAAGACAAGGAGATACTCTCTCCCTTTTTCTTTTCATCATTGCAATGGAATGCTTATCCAGAATCCTGGCTTTCACTATTGAAACTATGGACTTGAGGTATTAAATATCAACCGATTAGACTCTACTCTTAAACCCACAAGTTAACAGCTAACGAAACGATAACAATAAAATACGACCTCTATACATATACCCAAAACATAACTGCTGCAAGCTCTCAAAACTCAATCCTCTACGAACTCACGGAGACTCGCTTTATCACATGACCGGCATAACAGACCACCAAACTAATGACACTATTACACAACAGAAGACTATACAAACCATGATAAAGATAACCTGATTCGACACGCACATACTACAAATACTTCCCTCAACACTTGCCTCTAAGCGCTACACAAAAACACTCATATCTCAGTCTACTTAATCCATCATACGAGTAACAAGCTAATAATAACACATAGGCAATCCCAACAAGAAAGCTAGATTCCAATATATCCCAAACGTCACTCTCAGATCCATGCAACTACGACACATTACTCTCCTTTTGCTCACATATCTATATTCTTGCCACTCAATACCACAAAGGTTAATCCGGAAACACAACTAATTAGGAACTAGCACCTCGACACCTCACATTCTTTAATTAACATGAAAACAAACCGCAAAACCATTACACTTGAAACTACCTCCACACTCAACCTTTGCTTAACTTCCTCAACTCAAACCATAACAAGTCCTCCTCCATCAACCTTTCTCTCCCCGCAAAACGACTCACAAGGTACTACGACTAATATCTCAGGATAACTACCAATCAATCAATATATATAAAAGAAGCATTTTTATAGCAATTCTAGAGGTCTACATC
This sequence comes from Heliosperma pusillum, assembly GCA_022085475.1. Lineage (NCBI taxonomy): Eukaryota > Viridiplantae > Streptophyta > Magnoliopsida > Caryophyllales > Caryophyllaceae > Heliosperma > Heliosperma pusillum. The sequence goes on from JAIUZE010067211.1 coordinate 1,662, forward strand.
ATCTTTTTCAGTTTTTGGAAAGTATATTATAAGATCTTGCAAGATTACGAAAAAGATCTTATGTAATATTTTTAATATCACAATTATTATTTACGTAAGAAAATTGTTTGATTATCAATATAACAAAAAAATATAATGCAAATCATTTCGAAACTTACATATTTGGATTCGTAGCAAAAAAATGCTTTCGTTTGAGTATAAATTTTATATTTTTGTACTAGCATATTGTTGATAATATGATATAACTAGAATATAAGTATGTACAAATTAAAAATTATTTTTTAAAAATATTTTTTGTTTCAAATATTAGTATAATGGTTTAGTAACAACAGAAAATAGTTATTTTATCTTACAAAAAATGGTGTACTACTTAGTAGTTTATTTGTCCCACATTGAAAAATAATATAGGTGTGTTGAATATGCTACGTATAAATAGTAGAATTGTCCCACATTGATAATTATCATAAGGTAGGATGATCCTGTGATTATAAGTATGTGTCAAAATCTTTTGGAACTCTTAAGTATTGTCTTATAAAGCTCTTAAAAGTTTGTATTATGATCTCCGCAACAGAGAAATTTACATAAATTTAGATAATCATAAATAATAATTTAGCAAAGTATCATAAATAATAATTTTGATGGTTTACTACTTAGTATGTTATTTCTCCCACATTGATAAATAATGTAGGCGTATTGAATATACTACGTATAGAAAAAAATTGACCTACATCGAAAAATTACATAAAATAGAGTGATCCTATAATTATAAATAGGAGTCATCCTTGGGCTTAAGTATCCACCCAAAATATGTTGAGTCTCTTAAGTATTGTCTTAGAGAGCTTTTACAAGTTTGTATTATTTTCTCCATAATAGTGAATTTTAAATCATCAAAAATTAATTTAAGAAAGTATCATAATAATAATTTATGGTGTACTACTTTGTATGTTATTTGTCCTACATTGAAAAATAATGTAGGCGTGCTGGTAAATATACTATGTATAAAAAGAACAAAATGTCTCACACCGAAAAATTAGCATAAGTTAGGATGATCCTATGATTATAAATTGGGTTCATTCTTGGAACTTATGTATCCAGCCAAAACTTTTGAGTCTCTTAAATATTTTCTTAGAGAGCTATCGGAAAAATATTTGATCATCAATCTAACAAAAAAATATAATGCAAAACATTTTGAAACTGACATATTTGGATTCTTAGCGAAAAATGCTTTTATTAGAGAATAAATTTTGTATATTTTACTACCATATTGTTTATAATGATAAAGCTAGAGTATAAAGTATGTGAAAAATTAAATAAATGACTATAAAAATTAAATAAATGACTTTTAAAATATATTATTATTATTATTCTAATATTATAAAAGATGGTGTACTACTTAGTTTGTTATTAGTCTCACATTGAAGAATAATGTATGTGTGGTGAATATATTACATATAAATAGTAAATTGTTCTACATCGAATAATTACTGTAAGATATGGTGATTTTATGGTTATAAATAGGAGTAATTATAGAACTTAGCTATAAACCCACAATTTTTTAAGTCTCTTAATATTGTGTTAGAGAGTTTATAAAATTTTGTATTATAATAATCACAATAATGAAATTTACATCATTAAAAATTAATTTAGAAAAATATCATAAATAATAATTTTGATGATAAAATATTTAACGTGTTATTTGGCCTACATTGAAAAACAATGTACGTGTCGTGAATATATATACTAAGTGTAAATAGTAAATTAACCCACACCGAAAAATATCATGAGGGGAGTGATCATAAATATGATTATAAATAAGAGACATTTTAGTCTTTTAAGTATTATCTTACAAGTTTGTATTATTATCTCCACAGTAATGAAATTTATATCATCAAAATTAATTTAGGAAAGTATCATAAATAGTAATATAGGAAAGTATTATATAAATAATAATTTTGATGGTGTACTACTTAATACTAGTTTTACTCCCGTGCAAATTGCACGGGTATGTTATTATAAATTTTATTATCTTGACTTCTTTTTTAACATGTTTAAATTTGACACATATGTCATAACTAATATTTTAGTTGATAAATTATAGTTGCAATTAAAAATTTATCAAAGATGAACCTAATATAGACCTGGGAATTTTAAAAATATATTTCTCATCAAAAAAAATATATCTAAAGAAGTTGTCCCATAAATTTATAAAATCGGAAAATTGTGCCCCAAAATGTTACACAGTAAAATATTGTTTTTCGGACAAAATTCTGAAATTTTTCTTTGTACATAATGTATGGTAGTTGTTGTACTACTGTAGTGACGATCCTCGTCATAACGTTTTTTTTCTTTTTGATTGTTTTCCGTAATTTTTCTTTGTAATAATGGGTAACATGTAGGCTTACTTTCTTTTTTATTTTAATATTATACAATGTTTATTTTAAAGTACTAAGGTACATTTTAAGACTCAATCTCGTTGGACACAAATGCACTCGCTAATTTTGGATCAACATTCGTACGGCACGTCATATAAATACGTGAAATACATTTATTTAAAATTAGACAAATTAAATTAAATTTAAAATGCAAAATCTTAATATGAGGATAGTTTATATTTCATGGTGAGATTTATAAGTTATAGTAATTACAACAAAAATGTTAGGTACGAAGTAATATAAAATATGAAAAACTACCGTTAACGAAAATTCACAAGTTTCCATATATATTTGCTCAAGTATGTCTTGCTCATAGAAGTTAAAATGAACTCCTAAATCTAAGATAAGATAAAATAACGAAATTAAAAATATAAGATGAATTAAAAAAACTTCAAAATATAAGCCAGAGAAATTAATAAACTCCAAAATAAATGAATCTACAGATACTAAAACTATAATAAATGAACTCCAAAGTATCGATTCTAATATAAAACGCAAAAACTAATTAATGACACTTGTACATGAGATACTATCCATGTAGTAGAATGAGATGCTATCCATGTAGTAGAATGAGATACTATCCATGACATTGAAATCGATTTGAGATCTTTAAGTCTCATAAGTTGAAGCAGTGAAATGAGACACTATTTGTTTAAATGATATCACCATATATTATATCTCTATCTTTTATTGGAACGAAAGTCGTATGTTTTGAAAGAATAATAGTTATTACAAATAGAATGGACACTGGGATAGTATGTAGCTAACTGTGCGGTGTGATCTTGTGTAGTAAGTTGAATATTTACGTGTCCTAAGATATTAAGAACAAGGGATTACCCATATACGTGAAGGAATTCTTGTTAGAGTGTGGAGTCAGTAAAGAGGCATAAGATTATGAATAATTGTGAAAAGAGAATGTAATGTTGCGAGAAGTAAAAAGAGGATATGAGGCTTATATACAATTGTTCACCAAAGAGCAAATGGATATAATATTTGTGATGAAGTTAAGGATATGATTAAGAATACGTATTTTATTGAAAAGTAATGGACATGAACAATAGAACTTGAGTGAAAGATAGAAGTCTGACGTCGCATGATATGGATTGAGATTCTTGAGGAACACTTGCTATCTGAGGTAAACGTTATATCAATCTGTAAATATTTTTCGTAGTTGTTGGAGGCTTGTAGCATATGAAGTGATAATGTTTTAAGTAATTTATACTAAGAAAAATGTTATCAATTATGGTAATTAACCAATCGAGGAAATCTAAGGGTGAATTTTCGAGGAAACCTTATTGACCCATTAGTGATTTGACGACAATAGAGAATGCTAAAATTAGTAGGCTATGTGTTGGTTTTAATGATCAATCAGGGATTTGAGATATACCATAGTTTTGTGGATGCGAGATGACGGAGAAATGATTTGTGAAGTTCTCAAATAACGGTTAATTAAGACCGCTAAATTAATTTCAAGATGTGATACATAGAGTGTTATGAGGCTTAAGGTGAATAATGATACAACAGTGTAAATTCGAAGAATTAAGTTAATGATTACTAGAATTTCATGCGGAATTGGATTTAATGAAATTATTAGTAGTTGTATATCATTTGGAGATTTGAAGATAAAAATTTGTTTCCATTTTTGAGGTGAAACAGATTTAAGAGTTTTGGTTTAAAGGTCTTAGTAAGACCGCAAGAGGTTAATGGATTTTGTGGAACACGTGTATATGTGTAATTGTAGATGAAAATAATAAAGATAGAAGATGCAATTGGATGAAAAAGGAAGTGTTGATCGTTTCTCACGAAACTAGAAAACGGACCAACATAGCTATTGATTATTAACCATGAGTAAAGAACGGAAATTAACCATGATTGGTAGATAAGTTGTTGTTGGTTAGGTTATCACCTAGGAGAAGGGGGATGCGATTGCGTAAGAAAGGAAAAGTAAGCCTAAAACCATAGGCCAATATGAGACCTTGGATGTAATTGAGGAGGTGTTATGGTCAACCAATGACGTCCGCGCTTAGGAAGCTGAGGAAACCTTGGAGCTTAAGTATCAAGAACTATTCGAGCCAAATATTTAGTTACGAGGACGTAACGTTCTTTAAGGGAGGTGTCATGTAACACCCACGTCTTTCCCTCGTATATTAAGGAATGAGGTTATACTTGTTGCTCCTAGAGGGATGTTTTAACTTCGAGGACGAAGTTTATTTTTAAGGAGGGTAGATTGTAATATCCGTAAATTTCGTCAAAAAAAAATTAAAAATAAAGATTAATAATATTAGCAATAAAAGATTTTAATAGACTGAACTCAATGGAGTTAGAATGGAAGATCTAGTAGCGATATAGTTATCGCTTCGATAGAATGGAGTACGACTTTGGGGAAAATAATTAATAATAAAATATTAATGTGGAACATTATAAATATATATATCTATAAAATATAATCCGTACATAATAAAAAATGTGGTAGAACAAATAAAATCTTGACATTAGTAATTGGTAAAAATCGTCGAGCAATTGGACGCGTAATAGACAATCGCGCGATTAAGATTGCGTCGCTTAAACACTCTCATATGCTTCACAAATCTGAAATTTAAGACAAACCTAAGCGTGCCTAAACCCCATATTAAATGCCTAGACAAAGCATGCAAAAGTGATGTTGCTAACCCATTTTTGTCCCCCTTGTGTTGTCATTTCCCCCTCCCCATGTCTCTTTTTTTTCCTCCTTTCAAAACTCAACTAATTAACATTAAGACCTCATTTGAAACCACACAACCAGATTTGAAATTTTACTCATACACACACAAATTAGAGAGAGGTTAGAGGGAGAAAGAGAGAAAAGAAAAGGAAGAAGAAGCTTGTTTAGGGGAAGATCTTGTCTAGCTTATGTTTTTCACCATGTAAGGAACATCCAAAACCATTTTATTTATTTTTCAATATTTTCACAACACATACTCATATGTTTCTTAAACTATAAACTTCAAAAAACAAGTCTCCATTCATGCATGCATAGATCTAATCAAGTAACAACCATCAAAGTGTCAAAATCCGTAGGGTTGATATTGAACAGAATACAAATCAAATTTAAACTCGTTATTTTAGTGTGAAAATAATATATGTAGGACCTCTGCATGTATATAACTAGTATTTAAAAGATTCTAATGTGTCGTTTATAAATGAAAAATAATACACTAAAACATGATTCTGGACAAATCGAATCTGCATGTCCCAATGTTTGAGTCTTAAAATGTAACTTAAAGTATTAATGAAGACAAGCCCTTTTACCAAAATAAACTTAAATGAATATAGAGCATGTTAGATTCTGGAATCAACTTATTTCATTCTGTTAAGACGGATTTATGCATTGTTACTTTTGTTGTCTCGAAATCCGACACATTCTGGAAAAACATGATTTTGGGTATCTTAAACTTAGTTTTAGACTTTGACCTACAAGGACGTAAAGTTATTAGACTCTTAAAGGAATCTAAAAAAACTGACCACGCCTTAAAATATGATGTTTTTAATTTATTATGATTTTTACAAGTTTGTTCAATAATCTGGAAAAAACGAGATTAATGAGTGTAATAGTTTTACTAGTGAAAACTTGTCATCTTCATAAAAGACTTTTGAAATTATACTTACTAATATTTTTAACATCCCGCCTTTTAATATGTTAAACTACTAGGAAATTAGAGCACTTTAGACTTTCGAATCTTGGCGATACGATTTGTTAAAAATATTTCCCACCTAATAACATATTAAGACTTGTTTTTTGACAGATTTTGTTAAACTGTAAATTAGTACAACTTAGAGACCTTTTTAGGCTTTGGCTCTCTTAATATTAAAATTAGAAGACATATCAAGGAATCCAAGGCCAGCAACCACTTATCAAAATGATTAGTAACGAGAGAGATACAACAATTTAAAATTTCTGTTTCCGACTGAAAAATCGTGAAGGGTAGTTAAGTTAATATAACTTGCTTAATCTCTTTGCATGTATGCTTATTGACTAAACCAAACAATAAATGAATTAATAAATCATTCATATACATTCTGGTCTTATGCTAAATCATATTTATAGGCTATAGAGCGGGATGAGTTAGTTAACAGAACTTAACATAATAGAAACCGTATGAAACAAGTAATGTGAAACAAGAAAGTTAAGAACCGACTTGGATACATTAGTAATCGATATTTTATACATATTGTAGACTCGGAATTTGTAGAAGAGGCGTTGTAACCGCTCCCTAAGCAACCTTGTGAGGTAAGGGAAAACACTAATCCGTACACTATTCTTAAACTATTTAGTATTGTTCCGAATGTTGTAATATTTAATATTCTTGTAATGATTGTTGTTATTAGTTGGAATTATTGTGATGAAATGAATATTGAAGATGATTGATGTTGTCCAATCTTTTGATTATGGAATCGTGTTTGAAATGAAATGAAGAACTTATGATTTTTGAGAGTTTTGAAAACCAAAACCATTTGATCTTTTGTACACGTTATGGAGATGTTTAATTTCAAGTAAATGGATTTAATTGTTTAGAAAGGTTTTGATATTGGTTCTGAAACGGTTTTGGTAGAGGGGTAGGTTGTCCCAAATAAGGGACCTCCTATACAGAGCTTTTGGTGGGTGTTAGTTGATCGAGACCCCGTCCTCTTATCTTTCTCCTTGGGGTTGGCCCTTGGAGGGGTGTGCACACTCGAGATGTTTGGACATTTTAGTACATGGTTTGGGGAACCTTGTCTTATCCGGACTAGGGCGAGTGGACCCTCTCCATACGACCTCTATCCAAGTATACCGATGATGGAAAATTATCGAAAGAAATGTTTTCTTTCAAATGAAAATGTACTGGAAGAAATGTGGTTTTGAAAATGTTTGAAACTTATGGAAACAAATGTTATCTTTCAAATGGAAAAGGTATTAGAAGGAATGTGATTCGGAAAGTTTCGAAACATTGATTATATGAAATACCACATGTTGTTATTGAAAATTCTTATATCTCATACATTGTTTTGAAAATGTAATTCAAGTTAGTATTCTACAACTTACCAATTCTTCTTTTTGGATTGTTTACCTTACTCAACATTATTGTTGACCCTTCTTTTGTTTTGTCCTTGATTGGACCTGCGATGACCACAAATGGTGTGAGCAGATCGTATGACAGGTACTTGTGGAAAGTAGAGTCGAGAACTCTTGGGGAGAGCGCGCTATCATGGAATATTTGAAGTTTGAAATTTTAAAACATTTGATGGTTTTTTAGACTTATAACTTTTATCCTTTTTGCTTTAAATCATGGTTCTATTACCACATTTGATTACATTGTGGCACACCTATTATCCTATTTTATATGAAGTTGGAATTTTTAAACTAAGAGGATATTGGGGGTGTTACAGTGGTAAATATACTACGTATAAATAGTATAATTGTGCACATCGAAAAATTATCATAAGGTAGGGTACTCATGTAATTATAAATAGGGTTATTTAATGACAATAATTCAACCTATGCTGTCCCTTCTCATATTAATCTATGCTAACATTTAACTGAGAAAAATCTTACTCATTAACTCATTTATCTTTCATTGAACTCAGGTCAAAATTGACTTGTTACAAGCGGTAAGCTTTCAGGTCACATTGATTTCGGTTAATCTCCGCTAAACTAAGCTTAATTCTTCTGATTCACTAAACTGAGCCTAATTCTTCTTCTTCCTGGATAACTTTTTCCAAATTAAAGACTACTTCCAGAAAATCACACTTGCTAAATCCCTCAATCAAGCACTCCAACCTCAAATTTTCTCATCCAACCAGAAAACCCACTAATCAAATAACCTAATTATTACACAATATACAAAAACGTGGCGGTACTAGGAAACGACGAAAGTCGATACAAACTATCTAAAAAGCTTAAATCAATGGGGTATGGCTGACATGGGTTGGCGATACTCTCTACCATGGCATCCGACTTCGTGCCCTCTTCTATTCGACAAATCTTCTCTCTTTCTCCCAATCCCCAGTATGTTTATCCCCTAATTTCATTCATTAAAGGAATGAAGATTGGAAAAGAATTAATCAAAATGGAACTTGATCTCCACAAGATCTCGTCTTTAACGAGATGTATGGGCTTTTAGGCTATTTTTTACTCTCTTTGATTTTGGCTTTACTGGAAAATCAAAATGAATATGAAATAATTAGATGATAATTTTTGGGTGGGAAACTTCTGGGTGAACAAAATGAAATGATGAACAGTGGTTTCTTGATTTCTTTGTTTACTCAAAAATGAGAAACCAGTCTATTTCATTTGTTGAATTTTGATTTTGATTACTTGATAAATTTGCAATAGCATGCTGATGATGTTTATTACGCTCTCGAATATGCTGCACCGTTACCTAAAGATTCAAAGTTTTGTGTTCATCTTTTTTTTTTTTTTCAATTTTAGTCAGTTTTGCTATGAATTGAACTGGATTTGGAAGTAAAAAATGTGGTTAATTGCTTGCAATCTGAGTGAACTTGATTAGTTTCCTGGGTTTTGTTTTTGATTTTATTTATTTTTGTTTAAAATGAGGAGACGGGAAGTTATTTCAGATTAATAGGTCATGGAAACCGACACTACAGGTCTCCCTTCCACGAATTCAATGAGAGATAAATGAGGTCATAAGTTGGATTTTTCTCAGTTAATCGTTAGTATGGATTAATATGAGAAGAGGAAACATAACTTAGATATCAACCCAAAATCTTTTGAATCTCTTAAATATTGTCTTAGAGAACTCTTTAAAGTTTGTATTATTAACTCCACATTACTAAAACTTATATCATCAAGAATTAAGTATCATTAAAAAATAAAATGAAAAATCTTTTAATTATTTCAATATATACATTTCCGGCCTACATTATATTCAAGTGGTGTTTATAATTTTTATGTAAAAACTTTTACATTTCATTTCACAAACAAATATTGTATAAATGAGTCATCCTTTGAATTTAGATATCAACCCAAAATATTTTGGATATCTTAAGTATTGTTTTATAGAGCTCTTAAATGTTTGTATTATTATCTCCACCTTAATGAAATTTACATCATCAAAATTAATTTAGGAAAATATCATAAATAATGATTTAAGAAAGTATCATAAATAATGGTTTAAGAAAGTATCATAAATAATAATTTTAATGATGAATATACTACGTATAAATAGAAGAATTGTCCCACATCGGAAAAAAATCATAAACTATGGTGATCATGTAATTATAAATAGGAATCATCCTTGGAACTTGGATATCAACCCTATATTGATTAAGTCTATCAAATATTGTTATAGATAGCCTCATTTATTTGCACATACTAGGTGTAATTCTTAATATGTTATTTATCCCACATTGAAAAATAATGTAAGTGTGGTATATATATAATATATAAATAGTAAAATCCTCCCATATTAGACAATTACCATGGTGGAGGTGATAATATGATTACAAATACGAGTCATATTAGGACTTATGTATCAACCTAAAATCTTTTAAGTCTCTTAAGCATTGTCTTAGAGAGCTTAATTCTTAGATACCTTGGATGATAAATGATTTGAACAGACTCATGTAAATATTATTCAGGTCATAATATAGATCAAACATAACTTGAGTCATGGCAAGGTTGGAAAAATATGGTTAAAATAGAAGTTGAATCAATGTATCAATATTATTTTCTTAAAAGTTATATTTTATTATAATTTAAATTTTCAAAAGTTTATATTTTTATAAGTTAATTTTTATAAAAATTTATGAAAAATGACATTAATGTAGACCCGTGCATCGCAAGGGCATAAAATCTAGTTACCATTATAATAAGCTCTTTAATTCAACATTCTCATGCAAGATTCCAATATAGACCAACAATACAATCTAGATATCTATTCGAAATTCCACATTTAAATATCTTATCTCCCAATTACTTCTACCTAAAATTTCAAACCACCAAATTCTATGATAGCGATATTCGATCAATATACCACCAAATGCGCATACATCTCACATAAACCACCCTTACAGTACTTCCGAGGTTATAACATTCCACCAAAATTTTCACACCCTCTCTTTGATTATTATCCGACAATTTCCCACAAAAGGTCATCTTCTAATATATATATATATATATATATATATATATCATATTATTTTATCACTAAAATCACTCATCATCTCATTCGAAAACAATTTCATCTTTCATTAACTCCTTCTTACCAAACTATGTACTTTGCATCCTTCACACTTACCTCAAGCTATGCTCCTCCAAATACCTCTCTTCTAACTTGCCTTATTCCAACTCAAATATTCCCAACGCAAATCATTTCACGACTCATAAATATCTTTCTATTTATATCTTGTTATAGCCTCTACTAATCTCTGCTTTACCAATTTGCTATTTATACTTCTTCCAATTCGCACCAACTACAATTACTCATTATCCTAAAGATTCACACTCACTACCTAGTCCCCCAATAACGTGACTACCTTCTTATAACCTCAAGATCCCAAACTCAACAACACGTCGCCACAATCTTCTAATCATACGCAATAATAATTTCTCTTATCACACTAGTTCCTTCATTTGCTACTAATACGCCCAAACAAACAATGAAACTCATCATATATTATTATTATATATCCTTAGCATGTCTCACAACGATGCTTACCTCATATCGTACTTTACATAATATTTCATCTCCACGATTGTTTCTTAGTTATCTGAATTTCCATCAAAACAATAACATCCAAGTCCTATTTACACATCAAGCAGACTAAGCTCTCTAGGGACCATCATCATTACATTCCTTACTATCGATCCTCATTGCATATATCCCTAATCAAGTCAAACATTCTCATTTTTCTCTATATCTTAAACACATTCCCCTTTATAACCATTTATACCTCTCTTCTAAATCACCAATTCATACATTACCATTCTCACATTATCATTTGTTTGCATAAACACACACACCAATATATATTGCTAACACACAACATCATTACACATCTCATATCACAAAATCGTTTTTCTCTTTTTCTGTCTCTCACAAGGCTCATCAATCTATCCATCCTAACCATATATAACCACACACATTTCTCACAAAACAATACAATCATGGGGAACAATATTCACTTATAAAATACGCCAAACTCACTCCCCAAGACGATACTTCCTTACACATATTCAAAATACGAGACAACTAATTACATCACTCAACACAACATACATTGTATAGACAAAACGAATACACAATTCACCCGCTGTGGCAAAGCCACTCGGTCGACTGCAACACACTCAGTCGAATACAAGACACTCGGTCGAGTACACACTATACTCGGTCGAGTACACGCTCTTGTAATCATCTAGACGTAAAAATTTAAGACACTCGGCCAAATGCAAAATGCACTCGGTCGAGTACCCTGCACTCGGTCGAGTGCCCTAATGCACTCGGTCAAGTGCGACAGATTTCTCATCAATGAGCAGTTTTCGTAAAACGGACATATCTCCCTAAATCTAAGTCGATTTCAGCTCATGACCTACCGTTAGAACCGTAAAAGGACAAGCTATTACCTCCATTTGGAGTTACATCAATATCATTTCTAGAACTCAAGTTAATTACGACAGTTTAAAGACAGACCTTCTATAATCAAACTTCATACAATTCAAATTTTCTGTTACCAAACAAATTATCATTCTTCAACATACCTCATATCACATATAAGATCATAATTTACGACCATTTACATATTCTCATTAGTCAACATGCCAATATCAACACTATCATATACCTCATGCATAACATATTTTGCAAGCATAAACACATATTTCTCATGCTTAACACTACATCCTTTCATATATATCACATCTCATACACACTTTGCATAACCACATTCATACTTCCATACTCATATCTCATCTCCACTTCACATCATAGTTCACCAATCAACATAGTAATCACATCACACACACATATACGTCCCGACACATCCCCGTTGTTACCGACTAAGAGTTATAGGGGTAAAGTTGCGATTTTAGGACGTCTCCCAAATCCTTGCGGTAGATTCCTACAACTCCTACCCGGGTTCATTTTATTAGACACTCCTAAATTCATTGGGTTCATTGGTTTTAGGTTCCAAAATCGTCGCTCTGATACCACTTTGTAACACCTCCATATACCAAAGAGCTTTACAAGACCTCCTTAATACATCGCGATGCTACCATCTTGGTTCCCCGAGGTATTTCATATCAAACCAACAATAACAGAACAATACTTTATTAAATCCAAAGTTTAAATCAAAGCTACACAATTCGAAATCCAGACGGCATACCGTCCTAAACAACAATCCAACTAATAAAGTAAAGATAAATAAATGTGATGTCTATGCCACTACTAATCGCGGAAGCTAAGACTCAACAGCGGCAATCCCAATCAACTCCCCCAACGCGGGCTCATCGAATTACATGCTGATCACATGCTCACAATTCCCTAATAGATCACAACAGTTATAGAAAACTATACGGGGTCAGTAACAATATAAGTCAATCAATCTACAAGACAACAAGAGTAATCATCCAAGAAAGAGAAACCGGAGGCCTACCGCAGCGGTCGTCTAAGCAGCATCAGGTTACCATCCCTGACCTGCAAAACCACCAATTGATTACAGAACACAGCACTTGACATCGAAAATTCATCTCACTGAAGTGAGATTCCCGGATCATTAATGTGCACATCCCCTCACAGCGAGAGAGCTACGAGAGGCAAACTCGGGGTGTGGTACGTCTCCCGACGGACCATCAACATACTAACCAAGTAACTACTCCAAAATCCAAACCCGAACTTCATCATCATCACAATAGTAACCATCATCATCAACAAGTAACATCACAATAACACATCTTATCACAATGATTAACCCGGCCTTTTCGCAATTTCGTAAACAATCACAAGCAATAAATCAAAAGTCTTCTTCTACAAAGTCTCCCCCTAAACATACAATTATCTCACAATCAATAAATAACCATCTTCCCTTTCCCCCCAATTCAATTAGGGTTCCATAATTCATAATAGCTATTAAACACAATAAATCATAAAGATGAATCACTTACCAAATGGAATCAACAAGTAAGACAAGAAGCAATTCGATCCGGCCTTGGAATGATTAGAGATAAATGAGAGGTTTTAAAGTGTTTAGAAAGCTTAGGGTTTGATTATGAAAAGTAAACTGACGGAATAATCTTTTAATACCTCTTAGTTATCTTTAATCAAACCGCCCGATAAAATCCCGCAGACCGGTGCACTCGGTCGAGTGCAAGAAGCACTCAGTCGAGTACACCGCACTCGGTCGAGTGCACACTACGCTCGGCCGAGTGCTAACTAGGCAGAAGGCTGCCTAACTGACACTCGGCCCAATACACTCAACACCCTACTCGGTCGAGTACACATTCCACTCAGTCGAGTGACCTTTACTCGACCGAGTACAAGGTACTCAGAAATACGGAGTATTACAGCTTGTCATTAACTGTTGGAAAAGACCTTGTGAGTTTGACAAGGATGTTGTGGACAAGGGGAAGAGTAATTTGTACACTTTCAAGAATAGAAATCAGAAATAGTTCTTACACCTTTATCACCAAACACCAAGGACTATGGCAGTCTTAACATTGGGAGTATTGTTCTTTGCAGAAGCAACTATGCTAAGGGAGGTGCAAGAGAAGCAGCCTACTTTTATCTTGTAGTCAAAGAAGGTTGAGAAGCCAATGGTGAATCCTAATTAGGTGAGGGACTTGATCCCATGAGTACCAAGAGATTTTTCCATAAGAGTTGCCAGCTTGCCTCCAATAAAGAGCATTGAGCACGAAATAGACGTTATACCTGGCGCCAAGTTGCCTAATAGGCCAGCATACAAAAGTGACCCTAAGGCCACTCAAGAGTTGCTAAGACAAATAGGGGAGCTCATGACAAAGGGGTTTGCTAGAGAGTCCTTAAGGCAGTTCCAGCCCTCGTAATTCCTAAGAAGGATGACACTTGAAGAATGTGTATTGATAATAGAGCTACCCAACAATATCAATGTGAATTAAAGGTTTCCAATTCCTAGATCAGACAACATGTTGGATAAGCTTTGAGGTGTTAAGTTATTTTCAAAGATAGACCTTAGACAAGGCTATCACCAAGTGAGAATCAGGGAAGGTGATGAGTGGAAAACTGTCTTCAAGACAAAACATGGACTCTATGAATTGCTTCTGATCCTTTTTTGGCTTTTCTAATGCCCTTAGCACCTTCATAGGCTTATGACATAAGTGCTAAGGTCTTACCAAAGTCAATTTATTGTTGTGAATTTTGATGATATCCTGATGTATAATAAGTTCAAGTCTGAGCATTTGAATCATTTGAATTTGTTATTTCTGAAGTTAAGGGAGCATAAGTTGTTTGGGAAGTTAGAGAAGTGCACCTTTATAGCTGAGGAGGTGAAGTTCCTTGGGTATGTCATCTCTGAAAAAAGCGTATATGTGGACCAAGAAAAGATTGCAGCTATCAAGTAATGGCTTACACCAAAGACCATCACTAATAATGTGACGGGGTTTCATGGGTTGACATTTTTCTTTAAGAGGTTTATCAAGGGTTTTAGCACCATCATAGCCCTTGAGGGAATGAAAGAAGGGAGTGTTCAATGTACCGAACAAGCACATGTAGCCTTTGAGCTCATCAAGAAGGAACTTTGTGAGGCACCTATCCTAGCCTTGAATTGCCTGACTTTGATCAACTATTTGAAATAGAATGCGATACTAAATGAGTAGGTATATATGGGAGCAATGCTTATCCAAGAGAGAAATCCATTAGCCTTCTTTAGTAAGAAGCTCAGTGGAGCTAAGCTCAATTACTTTACCTATGACATGAAGTTCTATGCCATGGTTAGAGCCCTCATGTATTGGACCCATTAGCTTAAATCAAAACCTTTTGGGCTTCACTCTGACCATGATGCATTGAAGTAAATCAGTGACCAACACAAGTTGACTACAAGACATGCCCTTATACATAATCATCATCAATATAATATTCATAACAATTGTTTTTTTATAAGGAAAGAAAAACTAGGCTAATCTTAGATTAACCTATAATATCCGCGCGGATAGTGTGACAACCCTCGCGAATGCGGAAATATAAAACAAACAAGCATGTGAATTATATAGCGAAAATATGAAGTTTTAAAAACTTTTATACATGCAAGGAAAGAATACGAGGAGTGTCAAATATTACAAACTAAAGTACGAATTATACCACATCAAGAGACGAAGTCTCTCCAAAATGTTAACAAGTAAAAGTGTTTAGCAAAACAAGCTAAAATCGTCTAGAGGTGTTTTAATCCAGGGACAACGCCCGCTAGCTCACACCCGAACCCAAAATGTCAAGCAAAAAGCCATCCATGCAAGCAACCTGTTCATTCATGAAAAACATGAACGCCACAGTCAGTGGGGAGTAACTACGGGTTCTCCCAGCCATATCACATTAAACGTACATATAAGGAAATACAAAAGTAAAATCATGCATATATAGATATACATGTGAGTTACGATAAGAATAGATAGGCAATACGATAAATAATGATAAGAGCATATGGAATACAAATCCGAATCCATCATGTTATACAAAGACTCGGGGAAGACACTCTTAGGCAACCGAATACGCTCACTAGGGCTTGCATCTCACCGTTAGCGGTATAAGTTTGATAAGATTGAGAATCGACAAACAAACCATGCCAAGTCATCGAATGACCATGAATATCAATCATGTAATCACCCATCCACACATAACAATACAATGACGATGCCCAATCATGCAATGACCATGAATAAAATCATGAAATCACGCATTCAAGAACAACGACACAAAGACGACCTCTCTCACGGTAAATGAAACGCACTAGCACCGTGTACATGACAAGTATGATTAACAGGCATCCACGGGAGAAAAACCTTCCCTGAACGCATACACGATTCAATCCATTTCGTATATGTAGACTAATTTCCTCCTGGTAGGAACGATAATAAAATGGCTCATAATCTAAACCTGGCCAGATTCTGGGAATCACATTTTCCGATTCGACATGGGATAACATTTCGCATCCAAGACTCGGTCAATCATAGACGTCGAGTACCCCAAATTCGGTAGAGCAATTCACGAAAGAGGCGGAAAAGAGCACAAGCCTCATAACAAGCGGTACGCTACATGCAAATAACACCACCTCGCAAGTACACAACATTTGACGGCCGGGTCGAACAACGCATAGCGTTCAACTCCCAACAACGTCGTCGTATGCCACTAACACATGCATTTAAGCAGTAGGATACCTC
>JAIUZE010067212.1:0-22711 GCA_022085475.1 Heliosperma pusillum
ACGAAAGAGGCGAAAAAGAGCTCAAGCCTCATAACATGCGGTACGCTACATGCAAATAACACCACCTCGCAAGTAAACAACATTTGACGGCCGGGTCGATCAACGCATAGCGTTCAACTCCCAACAACGTCGTCGTATGCTCACTAACACATGCATTTAAGCAGTAGGATACCTCTCCGTTCCGACATTCCAGCCTTACGAACGGGAAGGTAGCCAAGGGAATGAGAGTACAAAGCATAATACAAAACAGTGCTCAAACCGTATCATTTGTAAAAACCGACTCAAAGTGGGACATACCAAAAACCGTCACAAAACATGTGATACAAGCGAACGAAATATCATATTTCCAAAACATGAATATTATAAGACTCTACGTAAAATTATACGATAAACGGATCATGCGAACTATTATAAATTACGAGTTTTAGAAGTCAAAGGAAAAGATCACAGCCGTGTTCCAGGCCGGTCAGGAGGGAGGCGGCCGGTGGGCCGGCTCAGAACACAGGCAAAACCCAAAAATCATCCAAAGAAGAGAAATGTGTTCCAGGCCGGTCTAGAGGGAGGCGGCCGGTACCCCGGCTCGGAGCACAACTACACACAAAAAGCAAGTTTGGAAACTAACTAAAACAAGGGTCCACTTCAAACGATCATAACTAGAGTTCTATATATGCAAATGCAAAAATTTCAAGTCGAGGTGATAGCTTATCCTCGTACGGTTTCAACGAATGGTCACAAGCCTAAAACAAGCAAGTAACGAAGGAGATATGATCATTTTACGAAAAAGGGTCGGTGCAGTGAATTCCCAGCTGGCCACTGAACCGGCAGCCGGTCCTTCGGCCAGGAAAACATCCTACCTCAGAACAACATACACAAGATCAATCATTTTCAATTCTCATATTTAACTTCTATCAACTATCAACAATCAATAATCATCATCAACAATCATCAACTAACAACAATCATCATCAATAACTCAATTCCTAAGCTTACTAATCATATTATAAATACGAATTCGGAAATTCTAAATTCGACTCGGAAAATTAAATTTACGGTTAAAACTAAATTTCGCTGAAAAGTTTCCGTAAAATATTTTCACTATAAAAATAGGGTACATTTCCGGGTGTTACAATTGTAGAGACAATTTTTGGACTCCATTAAAGTGGATTGGATTAACATAGCATTGGCCCCTAGTTGCTTATATGAGGTGACGTCTCCAAGTGACTAGAGTGTGATGCGATTGATGGCAAGTTCAAGTGCCATAGGGTCATAAGGGATGACCAATCGATCACATAGACAGACTGTAAGGGACAATCTGTCGGGCAGTGACCGCTTATAGAATTCTGGCAATTCTTGTAGCCTGGTCGTGGCAAGAGCTACTAGTATTCTTTTGAGTCAATTCTTTGACTAAAGATTGTTCGCCTAAGGTGGCACAGTTTCAGAGTGACTTTGATTTATGCTCTACGAATTTCGTAACTGGGGTCAAATGGGCATCTTTTGGGTCATGATGAGCTGTGGCTATGCAAAGGGAATAGTGCGATAGGAATTGTCCACCCCTTGTCAGGGTTGTTTTAATCTCAAGGCCACTCGAGGAGGAGTAAGCTGAAAATGCGTGGCCACGCTCGGAAGGTATCTATGGTAGATAATTCCGGTCAGACAGTTACTCTCCAGATCGAGGAAACCACTCTTGATATGATCAAATGCAAGTACGACTTGCAAGACACCTTGCATTGAGTGGGTGATATTGTAATAGGACAAGAGAATTGGTGACGCACACTTGTCTCGGACAAGTGGGAGATTGTTGGAGTAAGTGTCCTCAACAATAGTGCGATCACTTAATTAAATCTCAATAATATGAATACAAAGGGATGATGAATATTATAGTCAATTGGTCAACATAAATCGGTAATGATTGGCTCAATTGAGTTTGACATTACTGTCGTATGACGGTGGTGATCAGTTGATCCCTTGAGGTCACACCTAAAGGACAATCCCCTAATCATATACATTAATTAATTGTATAGCGATACAGATTAATTAATCCCTTAAATTGAAATAAGTTTATATTGTGAGTGAGAATTATATCTTATTGTAATATGATTAAATAAGATTCATTTTAGTAATTAAATTGTTATATTACTAAGAATGCATTATGTTTATGAAACATTTGAGATAAGTGAAATTGGTCGATTATAATTACAAACTGTTGTAGATTATATTAACCAAATATGAGATGACCCATTTTATTAACATGTAATTATAAAATGTGACTTAAAATGTTAAGTCTAATTTATTTGTTATGAAATTGCATTTAAATTAGTTAAATGTACATTTATAAGCTTAATTACATGTTACATGTCACATGTCACACATATGACAAATGACAAATTACAAAGATAAAATGGACACCCTTATTATGGTGTGGTGCACCGGTTTTGGTGAGCTAAAGGGTAGGATTGTAGATCATGATTATTGTTCTTATTAAGGATGAAACAACATGATTACTACCCTAACTCTAGCCTACCCTATTATTTTGATAAGACAAAAAGTGGAGCATGCTTGGCTCTTTCCAAGAGCTACCACCCGGCCACCCACCCTAAAATGAGAAGATGTTCTCAATTTTTCATTAGATGATGATCCATGCTTATCTCTCATAAAATCTCACTTCTTACTCTAAAAGAAAAACTTAAGAAGTTTTTCTCATAACTTATGTTTATAGATTACTAATAATATTACTAAGAGTAGTATTAGAGTTATTAGTAATATATTAAGGGGATCTCACATATAATACTAGTATGCTAATATTTGAGAGATTATGGCATAGTCTTGGGTGCAACTTATTGGAGTGTTTCTACACTTGGAACTTGGAAGTTCATCCCTTATCTTTAAGCTCAAGAACAAGATTAGGAAGGTGTCCTAATCTTGTGCCCATATTTGTTCCAAAATCAATGTAAGGAAAATGGTTCTTCTTATTTTGTATTGTTTTGTTATGCATGCATAAGATCTAAATGGTTTAAGAGTAAACTATTTGTATGATGATATTAGAAGTGTCTAATATCAAGTTTAAGAGACTTACATGTACAAGATACACAACAAGAACCACATGTCCAAATAGGGATTTGGAATAGGATGTGTACATGACACAAGCCTAAGGTATCAACCTAGAGGTTATGATGATCTTTTCTATTATGAGATATAAGAAGATTTTCACTCGAATTGTCAAAAAGTCATGTAAAGACATGAAGTTCAGTGGGAGTTTAAAGTCATGTATAGACATGAAGTTAAGTGGGAGCTAAAGTTATCATGTCAAGACATGAAGTTCAGTGGGAGAAATTGTTTTCCACGTGAATGACGTATCACTCATTTTGAGTGACGTATTTGTGTTAACTTTTATGAAAGAAATGGTTGGATTTTAATGCTGGATGAGAGAGGGCAACATGTATACTAAAATCAAAATCTATTGTGGAATAGAAGATTTTAGTCTGGTGTTTAGAAAAGTGTCTTAATCTATTTCAACAAGTTAAATAGGTTATTCATGTTGATGAAAGTGAGATCACTGTGAAAGGGTCATAGTCATCCACTGAACATAAGAGTTGTTGATCACATGAGTACTAATGTTTCCGCCATTAGGCCAATCATGTATGACATTACATGCACGTACCTAAATGAATTGTATGCTAGGAGCATGACAAGCCTATAAAAAATTAATCCGCATTAGTTTCATTGGATATCCTACTAGAACATCCATAGGGTTCTCAAGGAGAACTAGAGATTCATTCTTGTCTTTGGTAGAGAAAATTTGGATATGTGGTAAAAGTTACACAACCCAAATTTTCAAACTTATAAGGATTTATCGAAATCCTAGGCGTACTTTTTTTATACAAGAAGCGAATAACTAAAAGATGATTGAAGAGTCAATCATTATAAATTCTACAAATAGAGACCTAGTACATTATGATGAGGATAAGGTGGCTTACAAGGAACTAATGGTAGATCCTTTCACCTAAATACCTATCAGTTATCATGATAACAAGTGGGAGCATCTTTCAAGTTATAGAGTCCAACACTAGATAGAGATCTAGACATGTACGTAGATGAGTTCATGTTATTAGGAATAACATTGGATGACAGGAAAAAGCAATTCACAAGGTTGGAATAAATGAATACATGGTATATTCACTACACAAGCCTTTATTGCATTTAATAAGATCGTCATGAATTGTCATGGACGAAATAAACTTTAGATTATATGATATGAAGCAATAACATTGTGTTGATTGTTCATATATGATAATCACATTTACCGTTTGAGTTTCTAAAACTCGTTTTTTTGTGCTTTGTTATAACCAAATGGGTTGTAGAGACAATATTGGACCCCATTAAAGTGGACTGGATTAAAATAGCATTGGCCCCTAGTTGCTTATATGAGGTGACGTCTCCAAGTGACTAGAGTGTGATGCGATTGATGGCAAGTTCAAGTGTCATAGGGTCATAGAGGATGACCAGTTGATCACAAAGATAGATTGTAATGGACAATCTGTCGGGCAGTGACCGCTTATAGAGTTCTGGCAATTCTTGTAGCCTGGTCGTGGCAAGAGCTACTAGTATTCTTTTTGAGTCAATTCTTTGACTAAAGACTGTTCGCCTAAGGTGGCACAGTTTCAGAGTGACTTTGATTTATGCTTTACAGCCTTTGTAACTGGGGTCAAATGGGCATCTTTTGGGTCATGATGAGATGTGGCTATTCGAAGGGAATAGTGTGATAGGAATTGTCCATCCCTTGTCAGGGTTGTTTTAGAATCTCAAGGCCACTTGAGGAGGAGTAAGCTGAAAATGCGTGGCCACGCTCGGAAGGTATCTATGGTAGATAATTCCGGTCAAACAGTTACTCTCCAGATCGAGGAAACCACTCATGATATGATCAAATGCAAGTACGACGTCAAAGACACCTTGCGTTGAGTGGGAGATATGTAATAGGACAAGAGAATTGGTGATGCACGCTTGTCTCGGACAAGTGGGACATTGTTGGAGTGAGTGTCCTCAACAATATTGCGATCACATAATTAAATCTCAATGATAAGAATACAAAGGGATGATGAATAATATAGTCAACTGGTCAACATAAATCGGTAACGATTGGCTCAATCGAGTTTGACGTTACTATCGTATGACGGTGGTGCTTAGTTGATCCCTTAAGGTCACACATAAAGGACAATCCCCTAATCATGTACATTAATTAATTGTATAACGATACAGATTAATTAATCCCTTAAATTGAACTAAGTTTATATTGTAAGTGAGAATTATATCTCATTTTAATATGATTAAATAAGATTCTTTTTAGTAATTATTTAATTGTTATATTACTAAGAATGCATTATGTTTATGAAACATTTAAGATAAGCAAAATTGGTTGATTATAATTACAAATTGTTGAAGATTATATTAACCAAATATGAGATGACCCATTTTATTTACATGTAATTAAAAAATGTGACTTAAAATGTTAAGTCTAATTATTTGTTATGAAATTGCAAAATTACATGTTATATGTCATATGTCACATATGTGACAAATAACAAAATACAAAAATAAAATGGACACCCATGTTATATTGGAGTGACCAGATATTGTGGGTAGGATAGGTGTTTAGGTACTTATTATTGTTCTAATTAAGATTAGACAATATAATGACAAACCTAAAGCCTATAACCTAGTCTAATGCTCTGTTAAGAACAAAAGAAAAGCACCCACCCTTCCCCATGTTGAGTGTGGCCGGATGCCACATGCAACAACAAGAGGATTTTTCCTTCTTATTGTGTGCACACCATCTGATATGATTCACTCATGCAAAACACTTATCTCTCTACATTTCCTCCAATATCTCACTAAACTTAAAGAAGTTCCCAAAACTTAGAGTTCATATTTCTAATAAAAATTACTAGTGAAGTAATAAGTGTTATTAGATTTATTTTAAGGGTTACTACCTTTTATACTAGTGTAGTATTTTGTAGAGATGAAGGGTAGTCTTGGGTGCTACTAATTGGAGAATTTCTACTTTGAAACTTGGAAGATCATCCTCATATTACTAGCTCAAGAACAATATTTGAAAGGAGTTCAAATATTGTGCCCATTTCTTCATAATCAATGTAAGGAAATTGTTTCTTCTTATTCTTTTGTTATGCATGCATAAGTTCCTTTTAGTTTAAGAAGTAAACTATTAAGAAAATGATATTAGAAATGTCTAATATCAAGTTTGAGAAACTTACAGTAACATATAAATAAAATGCAAGCAATAAAGTAGATGCCTAGTATGGCCTTCCTAAAAATAGAAAATCAAGTAATCTGTTTATAAATTCGGAAACCAACTCCTTTGGTCCCTTGAACTTCACGTGCACGCCTTCTAATTCAAGGACACTGTCTTTTTAGGAACGCCTTTCCGAATGGCTCCGTCTTTAGGAAATTCCAGAATTACAAATAATTACAAAATGTATAATAATAAAATTACAAGACTTTCCTATTATACCTATGTAAAAATAAATATTATAATAAAAGTGATACGAGATCACATAATTACAACTGAATCAATATTTCATTCATTATGGGTAATATCGATTAAAAACTAAGGTCATACTAAGACAAATTACATAATTCAAAACTACATAAATCCAAGAATGACATTCATTCATTCAAAATGAAGCATATTTATATGTGATACTCATGCAATATGATGTGCCAAATTGCCCTAATAAAATTATATCGTATATAACCCGGTTTTATGGAAATGCGTGATAATAACCAAGTAAAATCACAAATCAATACTTAAATCAAATTTAAGCCCAAGTTAATTATCCTAACTGTTTTAGGACTCAAATATTTGTCTTTACTAAATATTTGACAATAATTCAACTCGGTTTTATATTATTACTCGTCTTTGACCATTATTTACATAGCAATTATGAAATAATTTCAAATTTAATTACAATAATTTGAAAATTTGAAAATAAAAATTTTGAAAATTCTGGAACATTTCCAGGACACTCAACATGTCTAAATTTTGGTCAAAAAATTCCGAATTATTTTAGAGAAAAATATAGTTGCATTTAATCGATTTTATCAAAAAAAATGCTTAAAACATACGAAAATTAATCTAACTAATTTTCCGATTTTACATATGATATGTAAAATATATTTTCAACATATATTAACTTTATCACACCATAAAAAGGGTTTTATCTATTTATGCCAAAATAATCACTATTTATTACATTTTAACCATTAAAAAATCATAAATCATGCAAAATAAATCATATTTATCTCAAATTTTACATACAGTAGGTAAAATATTCATGTTATATCATACTTAAATTTCGTGGACATATTCGAAATCTAACTATATTTAGTAAAGAAAATTTTATTTTACTTATTAAAATGTGTTTATTTAGCTAAAAATCATAAAACTAAGCAATAATTTTTCATAAATCATCAAAATGACCCAAACATATTTTAAGACTATAAGGTATATCATGCATAAATATTTCGTGACTTTATCAAATAAAACACAAAATTTCTAGGTTTAACTAAATAAAACGATTTGCATGCAACATCCATATGCTCAGATACCAACTGTTAGGTTCATTAACCTACACTTAAGACTCTTCTTAAGATTAAATAACTAATTCTTTAATTAATTCCCTAGATCTAGTACATGTAAACAATTAAAACAAAGTTTGAGTAGAAAATTTGTTTCTCACATTGAGTTTTGGACGAGTAAGGGCACAAGAGTAAGACTCCTTCTTACCCTTGTTCTTGAGCTGAACGATGGAGGGATAAACTTCCTAGTTCCAAGTGTAGGAACAATCCTCTTAGTGGCACCTAGACTATCCCTTAATCACTCAACAATTGATTTACTAGAACAATATATGAGTTCCCTTATGAATCACTAATAATGTTATTACTACACTAGTAATCTTATTAGTAATCTAAGAACACAAGTTATATGAAACTTCTTAAGTTTCTAAGTATATGATTTCTAGTGAGAAGTTTTAGTTAATTTGAATATGATCAAGACCTTAGAACAAGAGGAAAAACACCTCCTCTTATTCACTCACCAAACCGGCACCAAGCATGGGGAAGGGTGGGTGCCTTTAACTTTCTGTCTTAACAATGTAAGTAGGCTTAGGGCTAGTTTTAGGGATTTAATCATTATGTTTAATTCTTAATTAGAGCACAAATTAATACATAAACACTACCCTACCACCCTCCAAAATCGGTTATCCCATATAAAATGGGAATCCATTTTATTTTTTGATTTTGTCATTTGTCACATATGTGACATGTGACATGTAACTTAGCTTATAAATATGCATTTAACTAATTTAAAGGCAATTTTATAACAAATAAATTAAACTTAACATTTTGAGTAATAGTTTATAGTCACATATATATAAAATGGGTCATCTCATATTTGGTTAATATAATCTACAACTAATTGTAATCGTAACCAACCAATCATGCTTATCTCAAATGTTTCATAAACATTAAGCATTCTTAGTAATATAACAATTAAATTACTAAATTGAATCTTATTTAATCATATTACTATAAGATATAATTCTCACTAATTATACAAACTTGTTCTATTTAAGGAATTAATTAATCTGTAGCGTTATACAATTAATTAATATTCTCGATTAGGGAATCGTCCTTTCGGTGTTACCTCAAGGGATCAATTGATCGCCACCGTCATACGACAGTAACATCAAACTCTAGTATGACAATCGTTACCGATTAATGTGGACCAGTTAACTATAATATTCATCATCCCTTGTATTCTTGTTATTGATATTTATTTAAGTGATCGCACTATTGTTGAGGACACTTACTCCAGCACATATAACCTACTATTATTTCACGTTATTGTCATCTGATCTTTATGGAATCTCTTAATTATTATAATGATATAGTTAATTAAATTTTGATTTGAAAAGCGAGAAATATTCGTACCAATAAAACAATAAAGTGTTTTCTACCATGTTTGTATGATGACATGATTTCTAATTATCACTAAACTAATTCGTTGTTAAGTATCAACAAAGTATTTTCTACCATGTTTGTGACACCCCGCGATAATACAATTCAATAAAGTAAAAACATTTATTGCAGCGAAAAATACGTGATATTTAAAAACTTTAAAAGTAAAACCGCGAATGTCACTATATCTTACAAACCAAAACATAGTTTAGAAATCCTTTATACAAAAATATAATATAAATAAACATAATGGATCCCGATCCCTTGGTAAATATACAAATAATATAATAATATATATTGTAAAGTAAAACGTGAAAGTCAATTGTTGCAAGCACAACGCTCGCTAGCTCACTCGTTAAAACCCCATACAAACACCAACCTGCAACCTCTTCATTTATTAAAAATGAATGGCACTGTCAGTGGGGAGTAACCCGGGGTTCTCCTAGCCATATTACATCAAAATACACATAAACAAGAATGATACGAACATGTTCCAACATACGCGATTTAAATAAATTCCACAACGAATGAATAAGGTAGAAGTTATTAATATATCATGTGATCATAAGTAGCATTAAGACAATGATATAATAGATAAATCAACATATATGAATCATGTGAGAGAATAATAAGACAATATCATATACATATGGGGACAAATAGAAACATGGCGATGATAGACCTCAAGACTAGGCAAGACACAACTTGGCAAACGTATAAGTACTAGATGACTTGCATTTCACCTCTAGCATCCATACAATAGAAGAGGTTAGAAACGTGGAAAGACAATACCATTGGACAACCAACCAATGTGACTCACCAAACAAATCATCCAAGACAATATTATCATACTTCCAATTAGATGTGGCAATCAGGTCAATCAGGTCGGTTACGGGTCGGGTTCAGGCAGTTCGGGTCATGTCGGGCTCGGGTTTGGTCGGGTCAAGTTGCTTATTCAGATCGAGTCGGGTTCAGATTGGGTCACTTACGAGTCAGGTTAATCGGGTCAATAAATACAACAGGTCGATTCAGTTTCGGATCGGTTGACCAATGAGTCGGGATATATCAGGTCAATATGCTTGATCAGGTCGAGACCAGTTTGGTTTCGGGTTACTGATGGGTCGAGTATTTTATATTGTCGTCTTAAATTTGAAAATTAATTGGGTCAATGGTCAGGTCGTTATGTTAAAAGATCACTTTTGAACTTATGAATTATAATATTGGATTTGAGGAACTCGATACAAAAGATATTTGTAAAATATAAGAGTATAACACTATAAAAGTTAATGATTATATAATTTCAATGAACACTTATGTTGTTCGACATCGGTTATAAGTATATGACATGAGTGCCTATGCAGTGTCGGATTCGCCTATATGGACAAAAAATAATGTTTTTGGTCTAGATTAATCAGTTGTTTATGTAGTTCATAGTTTTGAACATTTGACATATCAAGTATGGCAAAGAACTAAATGAATTATGAAATAGATTTTATTTATTATCTTGACGGTGATCCTTCGTATTTAATTTTGAATAGGCTCTATTAGAATGGTGTATTTGAGGTTTGGATTTTAAGATCATAATTAATAACCGTGGTCGGTTTGTATGGTCATAACTCATAACTCTTTCTTCCCTTTATTGTTTTCAATGGAGCCAAAACTAAACACTCTTTTTCTCACAAAGCGTTAATTTAAAATTTTCAACATATATCACTTGCAATATAATTATTAATAAGTTTAACTAGGAATATAGCGTACTAAATTTACAACTGACTATTTATTTTAAGATTACATTTTGTTTTGAAAAATAAAATGAGCGATAATTTTTTATAGCAAGTTTATTAACAAAAAAAAACAAACTATAAATGAATTTAGATTCTTAAAAAAGATTATTTGGCTATGAGTAAGGTCGAGTTTAATCGGGTTAAAACGAGTTACATACATGTCGGTTCAGTTCGGTTTGGGCCAGGTCGGGTTTGTGGGTGAATCGGGTTTCGGGTCGGGTCGGGTCGAGTCACAAGTCGGTTCGGGTTATATCATTTCAGGTTCTATCGGTTTATCGGTTAACCTTTGGGTAGGTTCAGGTCGGTTTCAGTTCAGCAAATTTACGGGTTCTATCAGGTCGGTTATCAGATAAGTCTGGTCAGTTCTCCGGGTCGGGTCACCTTTTGCCAGCTCTACTTCCAATCCATACATGTCAAAAATACTCATCCAACTTATGGATCAAACATATTCTCACGGTAAATGAAATGTACAAAGCATCAGTATTATGCATGACAAGACGACTTCAGACTCGAATCCTCCAAGTGGGACTACGATAATAATATGGTCCTAGTCAAACCTGGTCAGACTCTCGTGAGAAGGAATTTCCCGATTCTACATGTCGCTAGGCGTGCCACAGCCAAAACTCGGTCGACACAACGGAAGTCGAGTACCCCAAATTCGGCAGAACGACAACGGAAGAGGCGGAAAGAGAACGAGCATACCAAATTCGGCAAAACGGCAATGAAATGGATGTCAAAGAAAGTCAAACAAGAACTCTAAGCACAATGTCAACACCTCGCATGAATACAACATTTGACGATCGGGTCGATCAACGCTACGCGTTTGCCTCTCAATAACGTCGTCATACTCACACTACCATATCCTACAAGCACACGTGAATGCACCCATATCGCTTCCATCTTAAGTCCAACAAGTATAAGGTACAAATGGGAAATGAGATTTCACCTCCATCCAATGAACACGACTCAACTGACTACTCAAGGCATACAAGACATACATGCGTAAAACATTCCAAAAATCGACAATTAAACATGTGAATGAGACATGATAGAGGTATACCAATGATAAACAAGAGCCAATACACATTCTAAATAATCATTAAACTAAGTTTAAGAATCATAGGCAATAAGAAACATAAACTCCATATTAAAACAACATGTTTCAAGTCCGTCTAAAACAAGGGTCAACTTTAAACGGTCATAACTGGAGTTCTTGATATGCAAATACATAAATTTCAAATGGAGGTGATAACTTATCCTCTTACGTTTCCAAAGGCAAGTCAGAAATGTTTGTTATGCTGAAGGGTCTGTCACTACTCCTGTGAGGTTACTTTCTAATATTCAAAAAGACTGCAGATTTCGTTTGATGGGTATGATGAAGAATGGAATCAAATAAGCTGATTTAGAGTATTGTAATCAAATTGGTCTCATGTAATCTGATTTTCTTGTATTCCTGTTGAATGTTTGTTGTGGTGTTGTTGTGATTGGGTTCTTCTATATGTCATCCTTTCTCCAGTAAGTTGTATTAGGTGCTTGCCTCTATTTTGAGGCAATGTTTCAATGATTACTTACATTTTCACCAAAAAAATGACCATTTTAAAGTTATTTAGTGTTGAGAATTTTTTGCATTTTAATGAGCAAGTAAAGGGGGTCACTCGGTCTAGTTGGCCTCAACTCGATCAAGTAGTCATCTACTCGGTCGAGTAATATGGGTCAGGGACAATTTTTTCAAGTGCACTCGGTCGAGTAACCAAGGCACTCGGTCGAGTGAGGTCTTACTTAGTCGAGTGGCCATGCTACTCGGTTGAGTAATGCTCTTACTCGGTCGAGTTGGCCTTTACTTGGTCGACTAGTTCTTTTACTCAGTCGAGTAGGGACACGGATTACAGCTATTATGCACAAAATCATACGATACACAAAACAAAGATGATTTTAACCCGAATTTGTCTTAAACAACAACAAAATTATCATGTGAATCACAACATATCAAAGGTAAACATCAAGGATGATAAGCATACTTGTATTGATAATTATGAGCATATAATGACAATCATAAACATGAAACTAAACCCAATATCAATAGATTAACAACATAATACCACATCCAACACCAACATGTGAACCACCCACAATTCATTCAATATCCAGCAATCCATATTTTTAAGACAAGAATACTTATAGACTAAATCTTAAACATGATAAACATAAAATCTAAGACAATTAACTACTCAAACAAAGTAATATTAAGTAACCTTTCTGCGTTACCTTTTAGCACTACAAAACACCCCCTTTAAGCTAAGAATCCACTATAAGAAACCGAAAGAATAAAAATAGAATAATTATAAGACAAAAGATACGAAAGACATAAGCTTTGTAAGTTGATATTTTTGAAATATTAATAAAGGTTATAACTTTCTTACCTAGAAAGAAAGAGGGGGGAGAGGGGATTCTAAAACTACAAACAAATCTAAATTTGCTTAAAAATTGAAGGTTTTATGAGGGTTTTAATTGGTAGACTTAAGATGAGTTTTAGGGAAATATCATATTTCCTAAGGAAGAACATGAAAGAGGTTGCTGAAAAATTAGAAACGAAGCACTAAAAAAATAGCCTAAGGTTACCTTAAAGGTAGGTTATAGGTTTGTGTAGGCCTAATAACAAAGTGGATCAATTTCCACTAGAACTTCGCGTAGAATACAATTCCGGACTCCAAACGGACTATTAAGAAACGGTTTGACCCAAGTAGAATAAAAATGGAATTATCATAAAATTAATAGCTAATAATAATAAATTAGCAATTTAAAATATTGCAACAAAAAAAAAAAAGAATTATAAAATCAACAGACTTTATTAAGTTTCCCATTATGATAAAATCGAGGGTGTTACAATATTCATCACATGTAATAATTTAACTTCTATGTTCTTTAAAAGGGATATTAATTTCTTATAACGTTTCTTTTCATTATAACAAAGTTAATTGCCAGTGCAACGCACAGGATTTCAAACTAGTCTCCTAATATAAAAGCCAAGTTTTTTAAAGCTTTTGAATTGGTCAAAAATTTTATCAAAATTTTAATTAGTACGGCCCCCACCTTCTTTCTACTTAATTAATTGGTCTGTCTCCTAATTTCACTAATTATTTAGACACTCTCATACTTTTATTCATTATTTACACTTCATTTCATTATCTTAACTTATACTCTATATAGTATGATTACGTTAACTTATAATATGCACATCTAAAAAAATCAAAATTAAATTATCACACTCCCCAAAATTAAAAATTACATTCACTACAAAAAAATTTATTACAGGAATTGAATAACGAGACATATAACTTGAACAAAACTTATAACATGAAATAATCATAATTAAAAATAATCAATACAAAAGTTTCTATTATTTGTAATTTTATTACATTATTTATATTCTTTGTATGACTTATAATAGTTTATATTGATTAGCATTTTAAATTATATTTTGTGTAAATAAATATTCAATATTTAATCATTGGGTGCTGAAGTACACATTTTACTCATCTCACTGTGGGATAAATATCCGTATACTTCCCTTTAAATCACTCAGGATTATAATGAAATTATGATTAAATGATTAATAGTCATAAACGAAAATGCATAATAAGCGAGAGATTAGAAATAACCTTTAGTCCTTTCTTAAAGGTCTAAGAACAATATCAAAATGATGATATCTCCTAATCGTAGCACCCAAGATAGAATGAGAAATGCCCTTTAATTTGCTAGAATTTTTTTCTTTTTTGGTGCAAATGTAAGCTTTGATTAATAAGGCACTAAGCCAATCGAAACATAATCCTTTTACAAAGAGGATCAAACTAATTAACACAAACAAACAACATCACAAACAAAATCTTTCATCTACATTAAATTCCTAGCTCTACACCATAGGACTTCTTCACGCCTAATACTTCCAAACTCTAGCTGCATAAGTCTCAGCCTAGCTTGAGCACAAACACCTTGAATTAGCTTTTCAGGCCTTTGTACATAAGCCTCCAATCTACACTTATTCCTGCACTGCCAAATGCTATAATAGACAGCCACAATTAAGGACCAATACACCTTTCTGATGAAACCAGTCCGCAGTCTCAATCTAATCAATGCAGTAGGACTGTGCTCTCCAGTATGCCTGATTTGAAGCCACTCATCAGAACATTCGAAGCATTTCTGAGCAAAACAGCATTCCTGAAATAAATGGTGATGATCTTCAGCAGTGTACCCAAACCGAAAACAGTTCATATTTCCTTCATAACCTCTTCTATGCATCCTATCTAAGGTAAGCAATCTACCCTTAACAGCAAGCCAATAGATAAAGCAATGTTTAGGAATGTTAAATCTGTTCCATGTGATGCTATACCACTCCACTCTAGTATTATCAGCCTCAGACAGCCATTTATAACCTTTAAGAATGGAGTAACCTGCTTCCTCCTGCCATTCCTCTGATTGCATACCCAACTTAACGACTTCCTTGACTCCACATATCTTCCTCCAAGCCCAAGAACTTGAGCTAGTAGGACTATATGAAAGCCAATTCCTTCCTTTCAAGTATATCTTGTCAATCCACTTTATCCAAAGATGGTCTTTTTTGAGCATGATCCACCAGACTAACTTACCAACAGCAGCAGTATTCCAAATGGTACTATCATATATGCCAAGAACCCCTTCCTTTTTACTCTTGCATAATATATTCCAAGCAACAAGGGGAGCCTTTGAGTATGTGGCCTCCCCTTCCCAAAGAAAATTTCTGCAAAGAGCTTTAAGAGTATCAAGGACTCCCACAGGTAAGATGAAAATTTGTGCCCAATAGTTATGAATGGTACTCAGAACAGATTTAACCAAGGTTAGTCTCCCTGAGTAAGATATTTTCCTCCTATTCCAACCTTTTATTCTAGCAGTCATCCTATCAACCAACAGCTTACAATCAACCCTAGTCAGCCTCTTATGAGATATGTTGACTCCAAGATATTTGAAAGGTAAAGTTCCTCTAGCAAAACCAGTATGAGTAAGGATGAAATCCTCAGTCTCCCCGTCAACCCCCTTGATAATCAGGTCAGATTTCTCAGTATTAATCTGCAGCCCTGAAGCCTTAGAGAACACATTAAACCCCTCTACAAGCATGAATATATACTTTACATCACCCTTACAAAAAATGAGGAGATCATCAGCAAACATGAGATGATTAAGATTCAAACCTTTACATAAATGATGAAATTTAAAACCAGGAAGTTTACCAATCATACTTAAGATTCTACTCAAGTATTCCATACAAAGAGTAAAGATAAGTGGAGAAAGGGGATCTCCTTGTCTCAACCCTCTCTTACCAGGGAAAAAACCAAAGGAACTACCATTCAGAACAATGGAGTAAGCAGTCGTGGTAATACACTGCATGATAATCTTCAAGAAACTTTCAGGGAAATTCAGACTCTTAAGAATATTCTGAACAAAGACCCATTCAATAGAATCATAGGCCTTCCTCAGATCCACCTTTATCAAGCATCTAGGAGAAGGATTAGCCCTATTATAAAGTCTAACCAAATCCTGGCTGATAAGAATGTTCCCCATTATGCTCCTGCCTTTTATAAATGCAGACTGAGAAGGATTGACAATTTTAGGTAACACCTTTGAAAGTCTCTCACACAACAATTTAGAGATAATTTTATACATTGTATTGTAGCAGGCTATTGGTCTAAAGTCCCTAACACTACTAGGGCTCTTCTTCTTAGGGATAAGTACAATCTTAGTAGTATTAATTTGCTTAAGCATTTTACCTGATGTGAAGAAATCCTGGATTGCCTCACAGACATCTTCACAAATGATCCCCCAACTAGTCTTGAAGAAGCAACTAGTATATCCATCCGGACCAGGACTCTTATCATCAGGAATAGAGTCTACAATTCTCTTAATCTCAGCAGCATTAGGAATACTACATAAATCCTCCCAATCCTCATGCTCTACTCTAGGACCTGTCCTCATTATATTAAAATAAAACTCAGAGGTTATAGAGCAGGATCCCAGAAGAGATTGGTAGTATTCCTCAAAAGCTTTTTGAATATCTTCAGGCTGATCAAAAATATCTCCTTGCAGTCCTTCAATTCTAAAAACTTTATTCTGAATCTGCCTATGCTTAATGATCTTGTGAAACATTGCAGAGTTAGTGTCACCATCTTTTGCCCATTGACACTTAGCTTTTTGTCTTAGAAAATCCACCTTAGCCTCAGCAAGCATCTTATAACTAGTTCTAACTTGGTATTCTTTATCCATGAGAGTACAATTAGTAGGATTTTGTTGAAGTTCTCTCTGGCAATCCAACATCATGATATAGGCCACTTCAGCATTCCTCTCAACGTCAGAGAAAAGTTCCTTATTCAGCTTTTTCAAAAGAGGTTTAAGATGCTTAAGTTTGTACACCACTCTAAACATAGGGGAACCAATACTCTGCTTATTCCATCCAGCTCTCACAATCTCCTTGTACTCCCTCACCTTACTCCACATGTTGAAGAACTTAAAAGGTTTCTTACCACCAGTCATCATACCACCCTCCTCAATCAAACAAGGACAATGATCAAAGTCTCCCTCAGGCCCATAGTAAGCATAAACATTAGGCCTGAAATTGAGCCATCCATCATTAATCAACACTCTATCAATTCTACTAAACACCCTAGTGCCACTTGGTTGCTTATTGTTCCAGGTGAAAAAAGCCCCCAAGGTCTTAATGTCACTCAGATCACAATTGTTTATAGCATTTTGAAAAGGCACAGTTTCTGAATCCTTAACAGGCAAACCAATCTTCTCACTAACATGTAGAACATTATTGAAATCCCCTAAGATGATCCAAGGCTCCACAGTATTAAGACTCATAAGATCATTCCAGAGAGGAATTCTCTCCTCAATTTTATTCATCCCATAAACAAAAGTAATATAATAAGTTCTATTATTTTGCCCTTGCTGCACCTTAATATGGATCAGCTGAGAAGTCACTACCAGTACATCCACCTTAATTCCCTGGTTCTTCCATAACACCCAAATTCTCCCACCATCATGTTGAGCATGATTAGTAACATAAGACCAACCACAACAAACATTACCTGCTACTTTATTTAGAGACAAGGATTTCACTCTTGTCTCAAGGAGCCCAAATATCTCAACACCCATCTGGTGAAGATACCACTTAATATACTTCTGTTTAATCTCATTATTCAAGCCCCTAATGTTCCATACTCCAATTCTAGTCATGATGAGATGGAGGATTATCATCCCCACCACCTTTATCCACCAATGCCGACTCCTTCCCCAAAGCACTATTAAATTGCAAAGCAAAACCACTCTGCTGCCTGTCAGGAACTCTAGTCTCATGTCTAGTGACTCTAGTGATGACCCTAGCAGGGGTAAGCACAACACTATAAGTCATAGGTGCAGGGGTATTATCTGGTGTAATGACTACACCACCATCTTCCTTCTCTAGCCTACCATCCCTTTGATCACTGGTTATCCCTAAGCTGTGCTGTAAGCTAGGGAATTCCTGTTGATCATTAGGCTCCCTAACCTCCTCCTTCTTCTTCCACACCTTCCTACTAGGTCCTGCCACCGGTTTTATAGGACCCCTATACTTCCTGCACATCTCCGTAGTGTGTCCCATACCAGTACAACTCGAACAAGTTATTGGTATCCAATCATACTCCACAGCAACAGAGACCTCCTGACCCAACTCATCTTCAAAAACAATCTGTGTAGGGAAACTCTGATCCACCTCAACCTCTACAAGCACCTTAGCAAAACCTAGTAAAGTACGCATTATAGTAACATCATCAATTCTTTCAAACTTGCCAATTAATGATGCCAGTTTCATCAAACACTTTTCCCCCCAGAACTTCAAATCCAACCCCACCAATTTGATCCAAATAGGGACCTTCTTAACCGATACCTTAGCCATTTTAACCTGAGGGTCCCAAGGTCGTAAAATAACTGGTTTACCATCTAATATCAGAATCCCTTTTTTCAGCACAAGTTGTTGATGCTCTACTTCAGCAAAACGAATCACGAATAATCCATTAGGTAGAAAAGAAACTTTAGATATATTATAATCCACTAGAACTCTTCTAATGAAGCCCTCTAAAACCATTCGCGGAGGATTAGCCCCCATAACATATCCATAACAGCAGAAGACCAATACTTAATCTCATCTTTTACATCATCAAGTGTAATTTTTAGATTAGTACCTTTTACCACACACACATCAGATGAACTTTCCTCCCTTGATTCCTGTTGCTCCTCCCTAGAACGAGTCATCATCTGTTTCCTCCGTTTTGATAGTACTTCCTTCCATTGATCCTCCGTCTCAGCTTCCACCTGAGAGACGACCTCTTTCTCTCCCTGTAATTTCTGTTGTACCGCCTCCTGAGCACACTGAATTTCATTTTGTCGCGAAACAGACACTTTCACCTGAGACGATTTCCCAGAAGATCCATTTTTACTATTTAAATTTATATTATTTGACGTATTAGAATTGTTGATTGTTTGTATATTAGAAGATGATATATTATTTTTACTATTTGATTTAGAACTATTAAGAGAATGATTAGTAACATTGGTTTTAGCCATTGCACAAAACCCAAGAACCCTAGAATATTTTTGTCAAAAGTTAACAAAAGTTACTGTTAACTTTTTTTTTTATCTTGTGATGTGAAGAGATGGAGGCACAAGTGAGAAATGAATTAGGGTTAGAATTTTTCTCCCTTATCCTCTTGTCTTACGGCTCAAATTAGGGTTTTATGAGGAGATTTTTCTCCTCAAAATAACTACCCATTGACCGAAAATTCCAGAGTGAATCTGGACTTTATTTCGGTTAAATTCGCTTTAATATATAATGTGTATTATTATTATAAATGTCATTTGTGTTGTCATGTATTAATATGTCCATACAACATTTTGTAGTCGATACATTAATACCGGTCTGACAACATCTAATATGACAATCGTATAATATATACGTTAATTATAATTATCCGTATAATTATAATTTGCTAATTCAATATAACATTTTATATTCAATTTACGAATTAACATTTTAATTCGTTTAAGCTCACATTATATACTACAATTAAATATAACATTTTATATTTAATTACGAATTACAGTTAATTCGTCTTAGCTAACATTATTTAATCGTTATTAAATAATTATATCATCATCACATTGACAAACCTTTTAGTCAAAAACACCGACTAACCTTTTAGTCATTTAATAAGGCATCAATATGATTATTTTCTCAAATAATCACATCTCTCAATCACATCCTTTAGGTGTGACTTTTAGGGACCAGTTGATCACCGCCATCTGTATGACAATAACGTCAAACTAATCTAGCAAGCCAACCGTTATCGATAAACGTTAATCAACTGATTACAATACAAAGTATACCCTGTGAACCTATAGAGATTTATTTATGTTATTGCACTAACTGTGGAGGGCACTGGCTCCAACAATCTCCCACTTGTCCGTACAAGTGTATGTGCGATAACCGATTCTCATATCCATAATAAAATTCTCCCACTCAATGTAAACCAATTTGCAAAGTCCGTATTCACAAAGGTCGTAGTTTACAAGTGATCAGTACCAAGAGTGGTTTCCCCGACTAAAGAGTAACTTAACTGATAAACGAATCTTTATTCGAGCATGGCCATGCATTTCAGTTACAACTCCTCGAGTGGCCCTGAGAAATATCATATCCTGATAAAGGTTGGATATTTTTTCAACTCGAATCTTGCAGACACAAGCGCAATATGAAATGACCCAGTGAAAATCTACTTAGCCTCCTGTTACGGTCGACCATGAGAAAGAAACCAAAGTCACCCAAAAAAATGCCTTTACCTCAAGAGACAGTCGATAATCAAAAGAATCGACTCTAGGAACACTATAGATGTCCTATCCACGACCTGGCACCTAATGTTCTGAAACATTTAGGACTCCATAACGTCGTCACAAAATGTCCTGCGAGGGATCACATAAGTCGCATATGTGATGATCAGGCAACTGTGACTTATGGCGCGTTGAACCCACCATCAATCGAATTCACCAAATAATTGCCAAAATTATCAGCTCATGTAGGCGATTACGGACCAAAACAAATATAATGTAATTCAGTTCACTTTGTGGTGTTCAATGTTGTCAGTACAACCCACATGAAAAACAAAAAATAAAACAAAACGATGATTTCATAGATAGTTTTATGAAAAAGATACAAGTGTCTAATCCAAATAAAACAACTAAAACAACTCAGGAACACGTTTGATTCCCATGGAAATAACGTGCCCTTCATGCTTATCATATCTCAATGATTTAGTGAGAGGATCTGCGACGTTATCATCCGTAGCAATCTTGTCTATCACTATCTCCCTTTGCTCCACGTAATCTCGGATCATGTGAGCCTTCCGTTGTACATGCCTAGACTTGTTGCTGGACTTAGGCTCCTTAGCCTGGAAGATGGCACCACTATTATCACAATAGATGGTGATCGGGTCATCCGAACTAGGAACTACAGTTAGTCCCTGTATGAATTGACGCATCCATATAGCTTTCTTCGCAGCCTCTGAAGCAGCATAGTACTCGGACTCAGTCGTAGAATCTGCTATAACACTTTGTTTGGAACTTTTCCAGCTGACTGCAGCGCCATTAAGAGTAAAAACGAATCCAGACTGAGATTTCGAGTCATCTCGATCCGTTTGGAAGCTAGCATCTGCCTAACCGATTGCGCATAGCTCAGTGTCACCTTCATAAGCCAATACCCAATCCTTAGTCCTCCGTAGGTACTTAAGTATATTCTTAACAGCCATCCAGTGTGTTTCACCTGGATTGCCTTGGTACCGACTCGTCATACTCAATGCATATGCCACGTCTGGACGTGTACATATCATGACATACATGATCGATCCTATAGCTGATGCATAAGGAACCCGACTCATGCGCTCGACCTCTTCCGATGTCTTTGGTGCCTGAGCTTTACTCAACTGCATCCCAGAAATCATTGGAAGGTTCCCCTTCTTGGAGTTGGTCATGCTGAACCTCTCAAGAATCTTATCTATATAAGACTCCTGACTGAGGGATAACATCCGTCGTGATCTATCTCTGTAGATACGGATCCCAAAAATTCTTTGTGCTTCACCCAGATCTTTCATCTGGAAATGGTTCTTTAACAAAACTTTTACCGAAGTTAAGAGAGGTATGTCATTCCCAATCAAGAGTATG
Organism: Heliosperma pusillum; assembly: GCA_022085475.1. Lineage (NCBI taxonomy): Eukaryota > Viridiplantae > Streptophyta > Magnoliopsida > Caryophyllales > Caryophyllaceae > Heliosperma > Heliosperma pusillum. The sequence goes on from JAIUZE010067212.1 coordinate 22,086, forward strand.
TCATCGACATACAATATTAGGAAGACAATCTTGCTCCCACTCGACTTGATATATAAGCATGGTTCCTCGACCGATAGAGTAAATCCATTCTCTTTTATCACGTGGTCGAAACGATGATTCCAACTCCGAGAAGCCTGCTTAAGTCCATAGATGGAACGCTTAAGCTTGCATACCTTCTTAGGATTTTTAGAATCAATGAAACCTTCGGGTTGTACCATGTACAACTCCTCCTCCAAATAACCGTTTAAGAAGGCGGTTTTCACGTCCATCTGCCAAATTTCATAGTCATGAAGAGCGGCAATCGCTAAGATTATCCGAATGGAACGCAGCATAACTACGGGTGCAAAAATTTCATCATAGTGCAATCCTTGCACTTGAGTGAAACCCTTTGCCACTAGTAGTGCCTTGTAGGTATCTGGTTGTCCTTCTACAGAATGCTTTATTTTGTAAAGCCATTTGCACTGAAGAGGCCGAACCTTATAAGGTAAGTCAACCAGATCCCATACGTCATTCTCATACATAGAGTCCATCTCGGATTGCATGGCTTCAAGCCATATCTTAGAGTCGGAACAGGTCATGGCACCTTTATAGGTAGCGGGTTTGTTACTCTCTAGGAGTAAAACGTC
>JAIUZE010067213.1:0-11942 GCA_022085475.1 Heliosperma pusillum
TGTAGCAATCCACCGGGCCTCTTGTGTTCAATCTTCACTCGTTGGCAAGTAAGACATCTTCCAACATAAGATACAACATCACCCTTCAAGTTCGGCCACCAAAATTGTAGCTTCAAATCCTTGTACATCTTATCACCTCCGGGGTGAATAGAATAAAGGGAAAGGTGAGCTTCATCAAGAACTCGCTTCCTCAAATCAAGAGCATTACCAACAAATAAACGACCATGGAAACGAAGAACACCTTCATCATCAAACTTGAAATCTTCTAAATTAAAACTTAAATTTGCTGAAAAGCATCCGTAAAATATTTTTACTAGAAAAATAGGGTACATTTACGGGTGTTACAAACTAGATGCTCTCCCAGTCATGTTTACAACAGGCTGAATTAATAACAATCTATAACAACAGACAGTAATCATAAATGACATGTGAAGCAATTTATACAATATGACGTGCAACCAAACTTACTATGACATCATCATTATCAAATGAATGCAACTAGACAAACCCCTAGACCATGAACACTAACTCGACCTAAAAGTGACACATGATCCATAGCATTAGAGTCACCAATTCAATCAACAAGGCATAGAGAATAGAATGAACGTCGTTAGAGCGATTAACGAACTGACTCTAACCGCTAGAGCGTATAACGAACTGCCTCTAGTTAATGGAGCGTATAACAAACTGCCTCCATCGGTGTGGACCGTATAACGAACTGCATCCACTGTGGACCATATAACGAACTGCATCCACGGTACTATGTATAGCGTATAACCACTGCCTATATGTCTAAGACCTGGCCAGACCCTCGATGCATTAACTGTACATCGAACGACACACGGGGACCAGAGCGTATAACGAACTGCCTCTGACCAATCCCGAACATAGACCAAAATAAACAAATCCCCAAAGGGTAGCGTTGGTTCATTCCGATAGTACCTAACTGATACTATCGTCATCTATTCAACAAGCCAACAAGCAAATGCACAGTATAACTCACTGTGCTAACCAATGCATGAACAATGTCACGACTCAACATAGGAACAGTATAACTGACTGTCCAACAATATAAGAATAAGAATAACCAATACGATATGCAAATAATCACCCCACCTTTTAAAAAGTTTCGTCCTCGAAACTTGAGAGTAGAAAACAAAAGTATCAACGACAAGAATCGGTTTACAAAATCAACACGAAAGCTTTTATAAGGGAAAATATTTATGAAACGAGGTTCATCTAGAAAACGGTTTAAGGAAGTTTTTCATAAGAGCGAAACTTACTTACGGATCTCAAGAGTGCCTGTCGCGAACGGGAACTCAAATTATCCAAATCAAATCAATGTCGAAATAGTGAAATCGAAATTCAAAACAACGTTAGTCAGTGCAGGACTAGTTATCAGACGTCTCCAATAACAAGTGCAAACATCCAACCAAACGCAAAATTCAAATATAAAAGCAACAGAAATCTATTTTCTCCAAAAACAAGGTACAAAATATATCCTTGGACTTCTTTGAAAAGTTAATTTAGAAACACAATATGTAAATTCGAAATTTTTCTCAAAGATAAATCAAAATAAGAACACATTACACGTACAAAGAGCGACTCGCACTTCTCACACACAATTCAGGGTAACAAAATATATACAAAATACGCAAAAACGAAACAAATCAACTCTTAGGGATATGAAGATCACGATGAAGTCGGCAGGAAGATCTACAAGAATTCGACATCACTTACTCTACTAATAAACCAAATCCTCAAGAGAATACAATTTACCCATTTTGCAACTCATCATTTTCAATCATCAGAATTCCTACAAAAATACTTCATAATCATGAAACTTCGAGTAACAAATCCCAATTATTCAAATCCAATTAGAATCTACTGAGGTCCATCGGCACGGTAGACTCCACAACTAACCACCCACATGAAAATTCATTGCGTACTCTAATCTTCTTAGCTCCATCAAAACTCTTATTAGAAACCACCAACAAAATATTTATATCTAGGGAAACATGATCGCTAACAACCACAAGGTAAAAGAGGCTTACTATGAAATCCTTTGATCCATTTATTCCAAAATTCATTATCCTAACTTATTAACAATGAACTTCTCATCTTCAAAAGTTAAAACACAAACCTCAAAAGAGATTAGTCACACAATCTCATTTCACTTAACTTTTGCCAATCATAGGGCAATGCGACCGTAAATCAATTTATTTAGCTCCTTCAAACTCTCAATACATCGGTTTTCGCTTATGACAATATTCCTCAAGTTTGGTCATCCAATCCAAATTCCACAAGGTAATTATTCCCGTTAAGGTCCAACATTTAAGACAACAATTTCCCAAGTAACATTTAAAGACATCACTAAAATTCTTAACCACAACAACCAACTACCATTATGCTTATTTCGATCCTCAAAAATGATATTGCAACTTCAAGCTTTCATAGTCTAAGACCACTAGGAGAGTTTCATCCTAAGCTTATCCTCAATTCCTTATAATCATCTAAACATGGAACTTGCTTAATAGGACGGTTAGGTACCATATTCGAAACTTCTTCAAAACACACCTACTAATCCTTACGTTAGCTAATAAGAAAAACTACCTCTCAAGAGAGTAGGGATAAATGAACATGATACAAGGAACATTAGGAAGCGTCACTAAAGACTATGATAAGATGAAAAAGGCGAAGGCGAAAAAGGAAAACGAGGTTGAGGAAGAGGCAAAGCAGATAGTAGAGTTATGAAGATATCTGAGTAAGAAAGAAAGTACGAGCTTGTAATTTCTTAAAGATCCATCTTGACAAAAACATTCAAGAATGGAAATGAAAAGGAATGATGGCACGAGTAAGGGTTTAAGATTTAAACCACAAAGTTTCTCCTTTCAGACTTAGGGTGATAGTAAAGCAACTCATCCCAAACAAAGGTCTCTTACAAGGGACCATCGTACCACGAATCATCAAAGTAAGGTACACCTAGATTAAACAAATCAATAACAACCCAATTCATCCATCCTTTCATATCACACGGAATCCCAATTGCGGAATTGTAACTCAAGTATAATAACATTCCTTTAGCTCAAATATTCAACACAACCTCAAAGGTTTCTTTAATTGAAGGACTTACAAATACTCTTTTATACTCGGTCATTTTCAAGTCTATAGCCCACGAGTTCATTATTATCAAAGTACAACATCAAGCCAAACATCATCATTAACATCCCAACGTATTTCCATCATAACTCACATCATAATCCTCAAGTAATATGGTTCAACTTACAACGAAACCTTACTACTTCAAACGAGTCTCCGATACCATAAGATACACTTATATCTTTAAATCCAAGAACTATAGCCAAAAGCTTTTCCACCAAGCCTATACTCACAAACACACCATAGGAAACCACAAGACGTCACTGAACCTCAAAAGTATTTCGCACCTCAAGATATCATTCAAAACTTCTTATTTACACCAATTAGACCTATCATAAGCATGGTCTTCAAAACAATACTAAACTTCTAAGTCCAAAAGACTAAATTACTAATGAGTTAAGAAGTCAAAGCCAACTCATTCAACCTTAGACAATCGAATATCATGAACTATCCACACATTAGTCATAACAAACATCGAGCATTAAAATCATCAAACTTATCTTACTACCTTTCCTTAGAGATACCACCAATCATCATTATAGGGTGAATTTGGATCTACATTATTTTCCTCAAATCACAAATTTATTCTAACAATCACTAATATTCCACAAAAATCAAAGTTCTTCCGACCCAGTATAATATACCACAAACAAATGGGTATGGCATCCACAAAAATGTTACAAGAGGAAGGTAAGGATACCAATGGTAAGATGGAGGAACTATCAAGAGTAATTTCCAAGAGGCAAACAAGATGGAAAAGAAAGAAGCACCTAGATAGAAGGAAGAGAGCATAATACATTAAGGACTAAAGAACTCATAGATGAGGAAGAAATACACTTCAATTAGTCTTGTAAATCTTCAAATCTTCGGTAAAGGATACTTCTTCTAGGTAACACATGATCCACCACAAAACGGTAGATACAAACAAACATAACATCACTCAACACAATCAAGCAACAAGTTAGAACCTACAAACTCAAGTACAACCACATACTACCCCCTTAGAGTCCTTAAGTCTACCCTCTCTCATTTATTATCTTCAAGGTCAAGTAATTTAAGTTTAGGTTCACGTGTGTGCGTCGGGAGCGATAAAGCTCTGATACCAACTGTGACAACCCTCGCGAATGCGGAAATATAAAACATACAAGCATGTGAATTATATAGCGGAAAATACGGTATTTTAAAAACCTTTATACATGCAAGATAGAAAAATACGAGGAGTGTCAAAATATTACAAACTAAATATAAATACCAGAAGAGACGTAGTCTCTCAAAGTGTTAACAAAAGACAAAGTAATTAGCAACTAGCTAAACAACGTCTAGAGGTATTTCATCCAGGGACAACACCCGCTAGCTCACACCCGAACCCCAAAATATCATAGCCAAAAAGCCATCCATGCAAGCAACTTGTTCATTCATGAAAAACATGAACGCCAAAGTCAGTGGGGAGTAACTCCGGGTTCTCCCAGCCATATCACATTAAACGTACATCAAAGAAGATACAAAGGTAGAGCATGCATACGTATAGATATACATGTGAGATACGATAAGAAATAGATAGGCAATCCAATATATAATGATAAGATCATGTGGAAATCAAATTGAGGAACCATCATGTTATTCAAGACTCGGGGAAGACACTCTTAGGCAACCGAATACGCTCACTAGGGCTTACATCTCACCGTTAGCGGTATAAGTTTGATAAGATTGAGACTCGACAAACAAACCATGCCACGTCATTCAATGATCATCAAGAATCTTCAGGTATCATAACCAATAATTTGACAACATCTCTCACGTAAATACACGCACTCCAGCCTCGTGTCAATAGCAAGACAAGCCATGGAACTCACACGGAATAAGACTTTTCCGGAACCGTAACGATAAGACGTTTCGTATACTCATGACCTAGACAAACAACTTCACGGGATAGACTTCCCTGAATCATGTTACGATAAGACGTTTTCGTACACCAAGACTCTAATCCTCTCGTATGACGACGATAATAATACGGTCCTATTCTAAAACCTGGCCACGACTCTCGGATAAGACGGGTTCCGATTCGAATGTGTAAGACGTGTTCCACATCCAAGACTCGGATCAATCATAGACGCGCCGAGTACCCCCCCCAATTCGTCAAAACCTTCACGAAAGAGGTGGAAAAGAATCTATAAGTCAAAAGTCAAAGCTAGTACGCTACATGCAATAACACCACCTCGCAGGTATACAACATTTGACGGTCGGGTCGATCAACGCATTGCGTTCGCCTCCTAACAACGTCGTCATATCCCCACTAAACATGCATACAAGCATCAAGGATACACCCCATCGCTTCGACATTCCAGTCTAACGAGTATAAGGGTGTAGCCGGGAAATGAGAGTACAAAGCACATAGGAAATTTGTGCTCAAACCGTAACATTTGTAAAAACCGACTCAAAGTGGAAACATACCAAAAACCGTCACAAAACATGAGAATAGGGAATCATATAAGTTTAAATATGATAAACATGAGTTAATACATGATACATAAGCATTAGAACAAGTTTATGAAGCATAATGAATAAAAACATAGATCACCTCTCCAAAACAACGTTGTTTGGAAACCAACGAAAACAAAGGTCCACTTCAAACGGTCATAACTAGAGTTCTAGACATGGGAATGCAGAAATTTCAGATGGAGGTTATAGCTTATCCTCTTACGGTTCCAACGAGATGTCACACGCCCAAAACAAGCAAGTAACGAAGGAGATATGATCATTTTACGAAAAGGGGTCAGTGCAAGAAAAATTCTGTTGGCAGCGTATGACGCAGCCTGCGTCACCACGACGCAGCCTGCGTCCTACGACGCAGCCTGCGTCCCCCAACGCAGCCTGCGTCCTTCACGGGAGTCAAGGACGATCAAAAATCAACATGTTATCAACAACCAAATCCTCATTTATCAACACAAACCATCAATTCTCAAATCAATTAACAACTAACAACAACCAACAACAACAACACAAGTCCTAAGCATACTAACCAAAATCTAAATACGGTTTCTAACATGGAAACACATTAAAACACGTAAATGATATCGAGTAACCCTTCACCGTTACCTTTTCGGGTCTTTAAACGGTTTCTAAACCTTCCTAGTCTCCACCTACATACAATTAGATAATCAAAGATGAATATAATTCACCTAGAGAAAGACGGATAATTTAAAAAGCGAGAAAGACGGTAATTTTATTACCAATATGAATAGAGGAAGCTAAGAGGGGAAGAATAAGACGAACTTACGCGAATTTGAGCGAGAAATGAAGGAGTAGTGACGATTTGAAGACGGATCAAAAAGGAGGCAAGGTTTTTGGTGTTTAAGGTGAGGAAGAAGAAGATTGAGTTGTGTGAATGAATTAGGTTAAGGAGTATGAGGGAGTATAAGTAAAGGGTGAGTCGGAAAAGTCAACGAAAGTCAAAGGCGGCTCAAAAGTCAAGAAAAGTCAAAGACGACTTAAAAGTCAAGGAAAGTCAAAGACGACTTAAAAGTCAAGAAAAGTCAAACTCGCCTTAAGACGGGATTCTCATGGAATCTCGCGGAAATTCAAAATACGAACTCGGAAATTCTAAATTCGACTCGGAAAATAAAATTTACGATTAAAACTATAATTCACTGAAAAGTGTCCGTAAAAATATTTTTACTAGAAAAATAGGGTACATTTCCGGGTGTTACAATCACCCCTCCTTTTAAAAAGTTTCGTGAGTGTAGGCTTGTGGTTTCCTATTGTGTTACAATCACCCCTCCTTTTAAAAACTATTGAGGTTAAGTAACGTCTTGTGGTTTCCTATTGTGTGTTTGTGAGTGTAGGCTTAGTGGAAAAGCATTTGGCTATAGTTCTTGGATTTAAAGATATGATCTTATCTTATGGTATCGGAGACTCGTTTGGAGTAGTAAGGTTTCGTTGTAAGTTAAACCATATTACTTGAGGATTATGATGTGAGCTATGATGGAAATACCTTGGGACGTTAATGATGATGTTTGACTTGAGGTTGTACTTAGTTATTAATGAACTTGTGGGCCATAGGAGTTGAAAAAAGATTAGTATCGAGAATTCCTTGTTAGTCCTTCGGTTTAGAAACCTTTGAGGTTGTGTTGAATATTTGAGCTAAAGGAATGTTATTATACTTGAGTTGCAATTCCGCATTTGGGATTCCGTGAGATATGAAAGGATGGATGAATTGGGTTGTAATCGATTTGTTAAATCTAGGTGTACCTTACTTTGATGATGGTGGTACTCTGGTCCCTTGTAAAGACCTTGGTAGAGGAATATATGGTTGTTTACTATCGCCTTAATTTGAAAAGGAGAAATTTGGTGATTAAACCTTAAACCATTACCACGTGCCATTGTCCCTTTTCCATTTCCACATTCTTGAATGTTTTGTGTCAAGATTGATCTTGATTAAGATCGCATGCTCGTATCTTCCTTTCTACGCAATTCCTTCCATAACTCTACCCTCTGCTTTTGGTCTCTTTCCTTGACCGCGTTATTTTCACGCTCCTCTCTTGTATCTCGTGCCTTATTTATTCTTGTGTCTCTTTGAGATCCTTTCGTTTCCCTATCTCGTTGCTTCCTGCATCTTTTCTCTACTGGGATTGGGTATTCCATTTGTAAGGCTACGAGAATAGTGTATTATTTTGGGATTCTTAGGTTAGAATAGTGTTTTTTGGATTGAGCAAATGTTCAGTTGTATGTTGATCATGGAAAATAGAACTTCATTTTAGGATGATCCCTATAGTGAATAATACATCTTCGCCTAGTAGTTTTGGATTTGGGGCTTGGGTACTCTAGTGTTATTTTGAGAATTTAGTTAATCAATGATAATAGTTCTTGTGTGTTGGGTACTATAACGTTTGCTTGGTATGTCATTTGAGATTAGATGTCTCTAATTGTGGCTTCTAAAAGAGACTTTGCTTTAGGAAATGAGCCGGTACACAAAGTTTGAGGATATTGTCGTTGGAGCCAGTCTCCCCCAGTTAGTGCAATAACATAAATAAATCTTTGTAGGTTCACAGGGTATACTTTGTATAATAATCAGTTGATTAACGTTTATCAGTAACGGTTGGCTTGCTAGATAAGTTTGACGTTATTGTCATACCGATGGCGGTGATCAACTGGTCCCTAAAAGTCACACCTAAAGGATGTGATTGAGAGATGTGATTATTTGAGAAAATAATCATATTGATGCCTTATTAAATGACTAAAAGGTTAGTCGGTGTTTTTGACTAAAAAGTTAGTCAATGTGATGATGATATAATTATTTAATAACGATTAAATAATGTTAGCTAAGACGAATTAACTGTAATTCGTAAATTGAATATAAAAGGTTATATTTAATTGTTGTATATGATGTAAGCTAATTAAACATAAACCGTTATAATTAATTGGAAAATTATAAATATACGGATATTTATAATTAATGATGTATTATAATGTCGGTTTTTGACTAATGACGATTATAATATATTACATTATATTAGAAGCTAAAATGACCGGAAAAAGTGTCCAGATACACTCGGGTTTTTCCGGTCAATGGGTAGTTATTTGAGGAGACTAAATCTCCTCATAGATCAACTACTATTGCCGTGAGATAAAGGAGAACAAGAGAAGAAATTCTAACCTAATTCTACTCTCTCACTTGTGCCTCCATCACACACAAAACACAAACAACCTAAAAAGTTAACTGTAACTTTTAATCATCTTTCTAGCAAAGGAAAAGGGCATATCTCGATCTATCTTGGGTGAGACAATTAGGAGGATATCTACTTTGATATCTGTTCTTAGGCCGATTTTGCTAAGGACCAAAGGTTTAATTCATTTTCTCTATATTTACATCGTTTTCATATTTATGACTCGCAATTCATATTATATAATTTTGTTATAATCCTAAATTTTAAGGAGATGTAAACAGTTATTTCTCACAAGTGGTATCAGAGCTTTTGGCTACAAAATTATATTATATGTTTTTCATTTTTATGAAATATAAATTTGAGAAAAAAATTTTTTTGATAAAACCGAAAAAAAAATGTTAGGGTTTCGGCAAAAAAATTTTTTGGCCGATTGATTCAATTTTTTTAGGGTTTTGTTTTTCCATTGTTGATTTATTGATATTGTTATTTTAAAAGGTTAAAATTCAATATAATAAATTTGTACTTGCTTTTCGGGTCCATAAGGATGGATTCCAAACTTGTATTTACTGTTCTTTTGGTAGATAGGCCACACTAGGACCGTTGTAATAGTTTACGTATTTTTCGTTCTTTTGCTTTTCATTCACATGTTAAATAATTGCATCATATTCCGCCTAAACCAAACCACCTAAATTGCATGAAAAATGATTCATATAGTTTGATTTTTCATCTTAGACATACAGATGTCACTCGTTCATAGGGCCATCACCTTAGTCTAAATCATTCACGAAATGCTAGAAATTTGTTCACTTAAAATGAATTAAATTTAAGATGATGGGATCTTCCTCTAAAATGAAAATTGAGAGTAGTCTTTATAGGAAAAACTACTATGAGCCCCTTCTTCGTCGGAAGTCATAATATGACCCCTTCTACGTTGGGTAAGTAGTGAGTGTTGACCTATTTTATCTCAACATCATAGTACGAGTAATATCTCGTGATTATAATGGACTAAAGATAGAATTTACAGAAATTTATCGACTGAGAATTCTAAAAGTAGAATTAGCCAAGTGGTTGGCTTATCAATTTACAGAAATTGAGTCTTGGGATCATTTATATAATTCTTGAGGGAGGTCAATTGTATAAATGCATGAGTCATCGCATTAAACAGTTTTTGCATTAAGACTTAATTTTAAAACGATGAAACTTATCATAATTTTTCTTCTTTTCACAGTTTCTTGAATCTGTTATATAAAGATATAACTGCAAAAATAACAAATGGCTGGACGTACAGACGACCCAATGCCAAGTGCTACACTCGCTCGCGAGTCCTGGCTAAAGATCTTTATGGACAACATGAATCAGTCCACGCGACTGAAGAATGATGGGTCAAACTTGGCGGACTGGGAGGCGGCATTACGGAATGCTGCCATTGCTGACGGTAAGCTCAAGTACTTGACTGAGCCACTACCAACTAACCCAGGCCCCAATGCAGGAGCAAATGAATCACTTGCTTATAGTGATTTCGTTATGGAGGCGGGTGCGTTAAAGAACGTACTCATCTTTGCAATGGAATCCAATTTGCAGAGGCGATTCATTGCCCAGGGTGCAAAAAAGATTTTCACCACTCTCTCTAACGATTTCTCGAAAGCTCCGAGGATCGTTAGCTATGAGTATACCTGTCGCTTCTTTGAAGCGAAACTCCAGAAGGGCCAAGCGGTTAGCCCACACATTCTTGCTATGATCGAGAATGTCGAGAAGCTGGAGGCTCTTGGTTGTAAAATCGATGAGAAGATCATTATTGATCGTGTGCTCCATTCACTTCATGATGGTTTTGCTCTTTTCAGGGCAAATTACTATATGAATGATATGAAGAAAAATCTTCATCAGCTCCACTCACTTCTCGTACAGACCGAGAGTGATCTGAAATTGAGTGGGAGCGTGAAACAGGACGTTCTCATGATTAACAACAAGGGTAGGGGTAAGGGCAAGGCTCAAGCTGACCTAGCTGTAGGGAAGCAAAAGTTCAAAAAGCCAGGAAAGGTCAAGAGTGGGCCTGGTGAGTCTAGCGGTAGCTCAGAAGGCAAGACAAAGAGCGATGAAGGTAACATGGAGTGCCACCATTGCCACAAGTTTGGGCATTGGAGGAGGAACTGCCTCGTGTACCGTGAGGACATAAAGCAGGCCGCGTCTCTCCTGTTGGTATGTCTTCTTCTTTTATTCATATGATTTAGATTAACCATGAAAGTTTCGGAACTTGGGTATTAGATACTGGTTGTGGTTCTCATCTGTGCAATCATTTGCAGGGCCTAAGAAACATCACAACTCTCGCAAGGGGTGATGTGGACCTGCGAGTGGGGAATGGAGCAAGAGTAGCTGCCGTTTCAGTGGAAACATATGTAATCCAACTCCCAAGTGGATTTGAGTTATTTTTGAATAACTGTAACTATGTACCCAGTTTATCTAAGAACATTATTTCAGTTTCCGTACTTGATAAGGACGGATTTTTCGTTTTTAATAAAGGATAATAGCTGTATTTTCTCTTTAAACGATATGATTTATGGTAAAGCAGTTTCCATGAATGGAATATATGTTTTAGATCAAACCACAGATATAATGCATGTGATTAATAAGAAAGCAAAGGTTGGTGACAAAGATCAAACCTATCTATGGCATTGCCGTATGGGACACATAAATGAAAAACGCGTGAAAAAGCTCATTGATAATGGGACTATCTCCCCATTTGACTATGAATCTTTTGGAACGTGTGAATCATGTCTCATAGGCAAAATGACTCGAATTTCCTTCAAAGGTGTTGGAATGCGCGCTGCTGACCTATTATGACTCATACATACTGATGTGTGTGGACCTATGTCAATCAACGCTAGAGATGGCTATAGGTATTTTATCACTTTCACGGACGATTTGAGTAGATATGGTTATGTCTACTTAATGAAGCATAAAAGTGAGTCCTTTGACAAGCTCAAGGAATTCCAGAATAAGGTTGAAAACCAGCTGGATAGAAAGATTAAAGCACTACGTTCAGATCGTGGTGGCGAATATCTTTCGAATGAGTTTGATCACCACCTTAGACTTGGTGTAGTAATACGTTAACCCACCTTGAAC
>JAIUZE010067214.1:0-29103 GCA_022085475.1 Heliosperma pusillum
ATTTTAATGTTCATCCATGCAAAATTTCGATCTTAAAAATCAATTTACATTGAAGAGGTCGTGCTTCTTCAAGTAAAATTTACCAGGTCACATACCTGACCAACATGCATGGAGCCCATTTCGAATTATTACGAATCGCATGACTCTAAGCCATAGCAAGAAGTTGGGACTAGAAACAGTCTTTTATAAGTCACAGATTAGAATTCATCACTATTAAGGAGTGATAAAATTTCACCTGACCTCTTAGGTTCCGAAGGAACAACTACTGAACAATCAATGAGGAAACTTTTCCCGGACCATATGTATGCTCAGTTTGTGGCTCTTGAAACATTTTCTCCCACTCTGTCTTATCAAGAAATAATCATATTTTATTGAAAGACAGCATTACGAGTCACAAACGCTTTGTTATCGTGGTCATTGTAGGATTATTGAGCACTTGTTTCATTTGGATAACTTATAAATTAGGTACGCTACTTACCCATATCGTATATGGAATGAAGTCAGACTGTTTTAACTGTGTTTTAATATGGTGGGAAAAGAAATAGCAGACAAAAAATATTAAGATCCCAAGGTTAGTCAAATGGCTCATTTTGACTTGACAAAGACAAAACCATATCGTATAAGGTTCTGTTTCTCTATTCAACAACACCTTATCTAATAATGCGTGTTAGAGAAGTTAACTCGTGAAACTATTTCACAATACTTTTGGTGAAAATCAAAGTCAATACTTAGATATTTTAGTTACGATTTGGTCGTAAGTCTTTGATATAATACTCTTGGTGGTTAACTACTTCACATTGAAACTCTTTGAACTTTTCAAAAAATCTCTCATAGCACCTCATTAAGTAGAATCAAATATAATATCTACTTAAATCGTTGGTAAATAAAGTGAAATAGTCATAACCATCTCTGGTTGTGTTTGTTATTGGACCACGCATATTCTTATGTAATAGGGCCAATAACTCACTAGTTCGATTTCCTTTTAAATAAAAAGGGCACGAATCATCTTGCCTTGAATAGAAGATTCGCACGCACCATAAGATTCAAAATCAGATGGTTTAGGGATAGTTGTCAATACTAGCCTCTTAAGGTGCTACACAATCCAGAATTAAGATTAGATTAGGGTCACCAATTTTGAGCCTTTTACAATCTATATGACAAGTAATTACTAGTTTAGATCAAGAATATAATTACCTTTGATTGGTATGGGATAACCATTGACCAAGTATAGGCATAAAAAGATACAACGCTTGTTCTATTCACAAAAGTGAAACACTTGTGTCGTACATTAAAGTGGATACTATATTCTTTATTTAGAGGTCATGTACATAACAACGTTTATTAAATTACACCTCTAAATCCCAAACTAGATTGATCACATTATAACTTTTATATGTTTCCTATAGAAACTAAAACTACAATTACCATATATTTCCTTGTAGGTCTCAAAATTAATCATGGTAGTCGTCGCGACGGGAACTCATTATTATATGCAATGAATACATTGATGAAAACCATAATAAGAAATATAATTACCCAAAAAATTGCATTTTCAGCAAAAAATGTCGATCATAGAGAATATTTATGGGGTTGATGAATGGAAAAATAGTACACCCAATTTCTAACTCTTTAGAAAACTTGGGGCAGATTCTTTTCTTGTGTCCTACACTGTAAAATAGAATCGTCAAAAGTTGGGTTCGACACCTTGCTTGGGTTTTGAATTTACTATTCAAAATAGTCTTGCCTTTTTACCTTGCCTTGTGCCAAACTCGTGCCAACCTACTCTTGAACCTCGTCTTAACAATTAAGAATATAAACATCATTCTTAGTGCTCCCACTCACTTTCATGAATCTCTACTTATACAAGTATATTAGATTTATTGTGAAGACTATTCTTCATTTCATTCATGGTTTTACCTTCAAAAGGATAAACCTTTCATGAAGTGACTACTGTATTTGGTTATTCACGATTTTAAATAAATCGATTAACTTAGTCGTCCCAACTGATTTGGCCTCTTTTGAGGTAAGTCTCGATAAGGAGCATTATGACGACATACCAAAAATTAAAATATTTTCGTTGGAGCGAAAAAGATTGATGTACCATTGTTATGAGAAGACGTCACTAAAAATCAAAACGTTTTTGACTAAGTGTGACTCATTCATTTACTCTTCATAAGAGACATTTGCAATGGTGAATATGAGGATCAAAAGATAAAATTCATTTTGTCTTTAGCTACGGTGGTTTAAACGGAGATCGCAATCAAAATGCTACCGTATAAAATAATGGAAACCCTTTCCACGATTTGAACTGATTTACAAGTTCATAGAAGGGTAAAATATTTGTCATTTGCGCGTATAAAATAAATCTCAACGGAAAATAAACATTCATTGCTTATATATAATTTACTTGTAAAAACAATTTTAAACAAGTCACTCATATAATGACCCCTCACGAAATTATATAAGTGATTCCAAGACCCATATTTGGACAAAAATAGTCATCGCAGGCTACCTTTATCAAAAAATGGTAAGTCAATACTTGACTAATTCTACACTTAGAACTCTTGGTTCACGGATTTCAACTAAATCCATCTCCTAGTCCCAAGATAACGCTTATCTCGTTGAGTCCAATCCAATTTTGGCTTGTGATCGCATCACCCTACTTACCCGAGGTAAAAGGGACCCACGAGCGTGGTAGCCCTAATGAACACGGGGTTCATAGGTGCTTCAATTGGTAAGGCTAAATCTCAATTTTTTTTTTTAAAGTTATGTGAGAGGTCTTGTCAATTTTGTTATTAATTCCCTATAAGCGAACTAAGTCGGTGAATTTTGAATAACTTTGAATTGACAATCGAGAAATAAAAATGCATGTTGGCGATTTTGGCATGTGCGGAAAAACATAAAGCAAGCATATAATAAATCCTAGTATGGCCACCTAGCTAATCTAATTAACTAGTAGATTACAAAATTGGAAACCAACTCCTTGGCCCCTAGCCTCTACATGGCACCGTCTTTTGGAACACCGACTTCGGGGATCTCCATCTTTATAATAATTAATTACAAAAAGATACAAATAAATTAAAATTCCTATTATACATTTGATCTAAAAATGAAATTAAATTATTACAAACGGCGATACGAGATCGCAAATAAAATTACAACCGAATCGGTATTCCCTTACATTACGGGTAATACCGATTAAAATAATCTAGGCCATACTAGGTACAACTTGCATTAAAAATTAAATAAATGACATTAATTCATTCAAAAATAACAACATAAATAAAATGCTGTAAAAATCATGCCCAAATCGCCCTTAACACTTATCATGCTCATTCTAGCTCGGTTTTATGGATTTTATCGATTTTTACCCATTAAAAATCTATAATCAACACTTAAATCGTATTTAAGCTCAAACTAAATATCTTAACTGATTTAGAACTCAAAATTAGTCCCCAATAATTTTTTTTATATTTAATTAGTTTGAATTGATCGTATTTGCTAAATATAGAGGTTTAATCATAACATTTATGAAATAAACCCAAAATAAAATATAAAACTCATAAAAATTTGAAACCAAAAATTTTGTACATTCTGTAACATTTCCAGGAACTCTAAAAACTAGAAACATTTGCCCAAAAAATTTGAATAAATTTTATGAACAAATAACTTAATATTCAACGGTTTTATCAAATAAAAACTATTAAATATAGTAAAATAGTGAAACAAATTATAAAATTTCAGCAAGATGATATAAATCAGATTATAAAATGTACCATAAATTTTCAAGACCAGAAAAGGACGTTTCAGTTTTATGATCATAATAATCTCACTTTATTGACTTTTATCTTATAAAAATCAATCATCATGCAAAACTTAATTAAAAGTCACGAAACTTTACATACAATATGTAACACATGCATGTGAGATCATATCAAAATGTCATGGCGAGAATCAACATGCAACTATTTTTAGTTAACTTTTAACATAAAATATGCATATTAACATGATTTAAAGACCATAAATCAAAATAAATAGCAAATTAATCCATAAAATCACCAAATTTGACCACAACCATTTTGAGGTCAGTAGGTATGCATGCAAATCCAAAATTTTGTGCAAACCATTTTTTAACACAAATTTTCAGTTTTACCCAAGTTATCGTATAACTCGATTTTAATGCTTAAAATCGACTTGCATGTAACAATTGAGCTCTGATACCACATGAAAGTCCTAGACCTCTAATTATACTCCTCTAATTATTTCATTAAATTAGATTAACTTAATGATTTAGGATCTAGTTATCATGCATGCAAATATAAAAGCATAAATATAAAGATAAGAAGAAATTTCCTTACAATGAGAAATTTTCGGTCAAAATGGGCACAATAAGAAAGTCTTTTCTTATTGTTCCTGAGCATGAAATTAGTGGATGATCCTCCAAAAATAACCTCCAAAGTAGAAGGTCTCCTTCTTGTTGCACCCAAGAATCAACCCAAAAAAACTATATTTATTAACTAGATAAATATAGCATTATCCCTTCAAAGATACTAGTAATATTACTACATTAGTAATATATGAAGTATATTATATTTGTGTGAGTTTCTTGAGAGAGGTTGAGAGAAGAATGCATGTAAGAATTTGATAATAAAAGTTGAGCAACATTTGCTCTCTCTTGACTACATGAAACCGGCCAAAAGGCCTTATAATGGGCAAATATTTTGCTCATAATTTATTCCACATGCATTAGGTAGTGTATGGTAGTGTATGTAATAATTAAAGCAATTTGGACAAGTTACATCATTAGGTGGAGTGTAGAAATATGAGAGAATAATCATCATTTGTCTCCACTACTACTAGACCGTCCACCATGTGTATGAAATTGTCCATTTTGATTTTTGATATTTGATATTTGTCTCACAAATACTTATTTATCAAATGCTTAATTATCTTATATAATCAGGTATTAATTTGATCATATAACAATTATATGATTCAAATTAATAAATAATATAAACTCAACTTTTAAGTGATATTTTACCATTATATCAATATATAATGGGTCCCACAATGGCCAGTTAATTTATTTTACAACTCCTTGTAAATATAACTAACTAATTACCTCTACCTCAAAATATATTCATAACCTCAACTAATTTAATGAATTAACGATTAATCATTAAATTAAATCTTATTTAATCGTATTAAAATAAGACGTAAAATTTATTCAGTCAGTTATCGTATAATTGACTAATAAACTTAAGTTGAATGAGTTCCTAACTCAATTTCCAATAAATAACTCTCGTAACTAAACGTACATATCAAATATATGTAATGCCCTAATTAAACTGTATCGTATACAAATAATTAGTATTCTATTTGGGTCTCATCCTATAGGTGTGACCTAAAGGGATCAGTTGATTACCGCCGTTATACGACAATAACGTCAAACTCTAGTCAGCCAAGCGTTACCGATTTACGTTAATCAACTGACGTGGAGTATTAAAATATACTAATCATGCCACGTATATTCCAAATGAGATTTATTATATAAATGCACTATTGTGGAGGACACTTACTCCAACATATTTATATATCCATGCTTCTACTTTTGTATTTCCTTTTATTTACGTTTAATGTGATATGGCTGGGAGAACCCGGAGTTACTCCCAACTGACTGTGGCGTTCATGTTTTTCATGGATGAACAGGTTGCTTGATTGGATGGCTCTTTGCTTGTGGTATTTTGGGTTCGGGTGTGAGCTAGCGGGCGTGGTCCCTGGATTGAAACACCTCTAGACGATTTTAGCTAGTTGCTAATAACTTTGTTGTTGGATAACATTTTGAGAGACATCGTCTCTTCGTTGTATTTCATACTTTAGTTTGTAATATTTGACACTCCTCGTATTTTCTATTTGCATGTAAAAAGGTTTTTAAAATACCGTATTTTCCGCTAATTAAATCACATGCTTGTATGTTTTATTTCCGCATTCGCGAGGGTTGTCACACGAATGTACGTGGGAGTGTTATAGCTCTGATACCACTTGTAACACCCGACGCTTTCGCCATTAAGTAAACACATAAATTTGCAGCGAAAAATACGTGAATTTATAAACTTTAAATGCAAAACCGCGAATGTCACTTTATGTTATAAAACCAAAGCTTAGTTTAATAAATCATTTGTACAAATTGTAACTTCAAGAAATACAAGGGATCCCGAACCCTTGATAAATGCACAATAGATAATAAAACTAATACAAGATCCAACGTTAAGGGTATCACATGGAAACAAACATGATTAAGGCATATAAACATACATTATAACACATAATTAAATTTCATGCCAATTCTAATGATCACATCTCATATTAGCGTCCTAAACATGTGAAAATCAATAACATATTCATCGTATTATCAAGACTAGGGAAGACAAACCTTGGAATTTATATCGTTAGTAACGGCTTGCATCTCACCGCTAGCAACCATATAACTGAAGAGGTTGGAGACGTGACACACAAGATAATAAGGCATCCAACATTTCAATACGCGTCCAACAATCATCATGTGAATCAAACATACTCTCACGGTAAATGACATGCACTAGCATCTATACTTTGCAAGACATGCATGTCAATGTAAGTCCACAAGATAAAAGTTTTCCTGAACCGCATACAATAAAAATTTTGTATGCTAATAACCAAGACGAACAAGTCCACGAGATAAACATTTCCCTGAACCGTTGACGAAAAAAATTTCGTATACTTAAGACTCGTTTACTCCCGATTGGACGACGATAATATAATACGATCCTAGTCTAAACCTGGCAAGACTCTCGGGATAAGACGTGTACCCGATTCGACATGCGATAAACATGTCGCATCCAATTCTCGATCAACCCAATGGACGTCGAGTACCCAAAATTCGTGTAAACTAGGCGAAAGAGGCGGAAAGAGTATAAGCACTATATTCCTTCTAAACTACGCGCAAGATAAGATAAAGAATGAACAAGAATGTACACTAGATGAAATGACACCACCTCGAAAGGATACAACATTTAACGGTCGGGTGGATCAACGCATTGCGTTTGCCTCCATACAACGTCGTCATATCCCCTCTAACATACAATAGAATTTACTTATATCGCTCCGACATAAATTCTAACAAGTAAAAGGGTACAAACGTGGAACGAGAGTTCAATATCATCCAAGAAACAAGACTCAACGGACTACTCAAGATATACAAGACTCAAATGAGTTGTACATTAAAAACTGTCACTAAATATGTGAATAAGGCATAAGATAAATGTAACAATGATAAACAAGAGTCAATACATGTTACATAAGCATCAGATCTTTTTTAAAAAGCTTAATCAATAAGAAACATAAAGGCCATCTCAAAACAACATTTTTGGAAACCATCTAAAATTTTAAACGGTCATAAGTAAAGTTATAGACATGGAAATGCAAAAATTTTAAGTGTAGGTGCTAGCTTATCCTCTTACAGTTTGAACGGTATATCACACGCCCAAAACAAACAAGTAATGAAAGAGATATGACTATTTTACGAAAAGGGGGCGGTGCAAGAAAACTTCACCCTCCGGATCCAAGACCAATTTTAAGCTATTCTAGACAACTTTTGACCGGGTGATATTTTGCTCGGTAGGGTGGAATTCACACGGTCGAGTGAAATTTCACCCGTCGGCATCACACGAGCCATGAACACGAATCTTCATCCCTTTCCTTGGGTTTCAAGACGAATCTTGAAACTCCAAACTCAACGTACAAGATTATACCACAAACAAGCAATGAACAAGGATTAAAGAGATTTAAAATCCTCATTTAAATCAACAACAAACCCAACTTTACCCAAGTTTCACCAACATCAACATTAGTTCCAAACTCAAGCATTCATCACCATATTTCTAACAACAACATGTCAACCAACATCATATGAGTCTCATGTAATATTCAACATACATAAACAATGAAAATGAGATAAAGTCAACTTAAAGAACTCATCTTTATCATATAAAATACTAAGCTGACACAAGCAACTACACAAACTATGTGATATCGAGTAACCCGTCAACATTACCTTCACTACAAGAAAAGCGCTCATTACCGACTGGAAAATACCGACCGAGTTAAAATAGGTCGGTAATAACCATTACCGACCGATTTTAGTCGGCAAAAACATTTGTGGTCGGTAATTTACCGACCGAACAAAGTACGGACGGTAAAGTGAAAATTTCAGTCGGTAAACCAAAAATTAACGACCGATATGCTTAATTTACCGACCGAAATGCAATCGGTCGGTACCCATTATCACATTAAGTCAGACACATACTCCCTTTCCCCATTATATTCATTAAAAAAAAAATGAACACTCCATTTCTTCTCTTCCCTCATTCGGTCGACACCAGCCCACACCACATCACTCCAATGTCTCACTGCCGACCCGCCGCCGCACCGCCGCTAACTCGCCGTCCTGACGCCGACTCGTCGCCGACCCCAGCCCGCCGTCTCCTCTATTCTTTCTATCTCTTCTACTAATCTAATTCTTAATTTGATATAGGTAAGATTTATACTTAATTTTTTGTTTTAAATTGTTTTAATAAGGTTTATTATTGTTGTCTACATACAATTTTATGTAGTAATTGATTTGTTAGTATGAATTGAATTTAAATTTAGAATTAGGGTTAGGTGAAATTGGGGGGTTTTATATTCTGGTTAGTTGGTTTGTGACTGTGGTGGGGGCTTGATAGATCCTGAAATTGAGGGTTTTTAATGGTATTATTTTGGTGGTGCTGGTGGTTGTAGTTGTGGTGATCGCCAGTGAGTTTTTCGGGGGAAAAGGGATTGTCGAAAGCGGAGAAAATGTTGAGCATGTCGTCGGTCTTAGTATCGAAATGACCCTGGGTATATGACGAGCTACTGCGATCATCTTTTCTTCTCCCTTGCTGTTACTATCTCCCATTTTTTTAAGTATTAGATTTAACAATTTTCATGGTCAAAGTATGTTTCACTTACTAACTATCGTATCCTTTCATACATGTCCCGTTTTTTGCATCTCTTACGGGCTTCTTATCCCGTGGTGATTGTTTGGCTTGTTCTTCCGTAAAAACAATGTTAGTTCTTGAATTTGATTTCATCAAGAAGGATGAGAACAACTTTCTAGTGCAGCTTTGTACGCTATCATGCAAGCTTTTGAAGGTTTGTTACGCTCACCGCGTTATCTATTAATCAGAGATAGCTGGCATAACCTATTTTGTGGTAACCTCAACAACTAATAATAGAATAATACACGTATTACATATGAGACCAACATGTGACATCGATGGTCCAATTAGGCAATTACATATACAAAGTATGTTTTTCAAGCTTTTCTCCTTGTGGGACGAGTCTCATACCATGAAATCGTGTTATAAGATGGATAGCAGATTAGCAGCTAATAATTAAATGTGCAAAAAAATACTCTGTATTTGTATTTATATTAGCTGACATGGTTGGTAGACTTGGCACTGTCGTATATAAGTGTTCCGGTTTTGAAATTTTTTCCTTGTTTAAGTGTATGAGTTTGTGACCATGGTAATACTCTTTTCTATACCAGAGTGGAGAACCAGACTTGATGATAGCCGCAAAGATGGTCCTTTATGATTGGCAGAGAGGCAAGTTTACTCTTTCATCTCCACATCTCCAACAATTCCCCATTTCCATTTCCACACCTTTATATTGCCCACCTAACTTAATACTAATCGTTTTTTTTTTTGAAATAATGCTTAAAAATAAAAAATAATGTCATTGGATAATTAGGATATATAATCCAAATATTTCTCACCTAATATCCATCTACAGACCAAATAAAAAATAATGGCATTGGATAGTTAGGCTAAAAAATATGCACTGTTGATTGGTTTTTTCTTTTATGACTATATGCACTTATTATGTTGTGTGATAAGATGGCGTATATCGGTATATGTGACAAGAGCCTATAGAATATGTTTTGCTTGAAACGAGATCTTCATGTAAAGCTCTAACTCACATAAATATCACATGTGACCACAATAGTTAGTATAGAGTCTAGAGTCGATTGTATATATATTTTGTATGGTTCAAGTGACCTAGAGAGGAAGTATATGTATTTATTGTCTACTCCTGCAAATGAAGTAAGAGACACTAAGGAAAAAAACACACGTTCCCCAAATGTGTTCATTCCTTTGTTATCCTTTCCTTTGAAATTATCAAAGCTTCAATATTTGCTTCCGTGGTTTGTCATTTAATATATTGCTTTCGTGGTTTGTCATTTAATATATTCCAATGGCGCCTCACAATAGAACAATATTCAAGTTGTGTTTAAGACGATGTTCCCTTAGAATTTTTGTTTCAACTAAATTTTTCCTATGACTACTTCTTATTGCAGATAAAGGTTAATTAGGCAAGAGAAGAAGAAACTTACTATACAATGAACCGGTGAAGTCAATGAAGTTGAGGCATCGTCAACTAAATAATAGTCGTAGAGCATTGTATAGGTGTATAGTATAATGTTTAATTTACGGATGTTAAGAGTATTTTTTTTTAAGCATGTTGAATGGGATTGCAAATGTATATTTTGGAGTACTTGTATTTAAATCCTTTTTTGGATGACATTCAATTTTAACGGTTCGTAATTTCAGACTCATTCTCGAGGGTTATAGATTAAAGTGGCCTTGATAACTGATAAGTGTACATTATATTTGCCTTGATAAGTGTACATTAGAGCGGTAGAAAATAGCCTACGATTCACCTGCTAATTAGGACCAAAAACCAATTTACCGACCGTTTTATTTAATTACCGACCGATTAATCGGTAGGTAAAATTACCGACCGAAATATTGAATTAACGACCAAAATTCGGTCGGTAAAGTACCGACCAAATATTTCGGTCGGTAATTTCAATTTACCGACCCTTATTACCGACCGAATTTCTTCGGTCATTAAGTGTCCAAAAACGGTCGGTAATTGATTTTACCGACCGATTTTTCTCCTCACCGACCATTTTTTTCGGTCGGTATTGAACCCTTTTCTTGTAGTGCTTATTAGGACTTCAATTAAGCAATCCTTAAGCAACCTAATGATACCAACATATTCCTTGGCCCAACTACTCAAAATTCCACCCTTTAATGACGATTAATATGCTAGGAAACTCAAACCGAAATTCTGGAAAATTGGTCTTAAAACAAAGTTAAAAGTTTCCATCTTAGCTAGAAATAGGGAGGATGGTGAGAGGACTCGGAAACATAAAACGGAATTGAATTCCGTTTATAAAACGAATAAGTTATGTCTATCTTAAGATTAGATCTAGTAAAATGGGTTTCATAAAACGTTGGAGGAAGGTGATATTTTATAGTATGAAAAGGAAGTGGAGAATGACATGAGCGGTGAATGAGAGGGGAGGATTAATGTAAAAATCGTGAAGTTTTGTTCGGAGACGAAGAAATGGTGTCTGTCTTAAAGTTTTTGGGTTATGAAGGTTTAAGGGAGTTTATGGTATGGAGGAAGAGGAAGATGAACTTTGAAACATGAGGAGGGAGGTGGAGATTTGTGGTGGGTTTATTTTGAGAAGGTGGGTAGTAATATGCCAAATATTCAAGGTGGGTAATTACTCATTCGGATATTCGAGTAGAGTCCGATTATGGGCTAACAGACTGAAATGCGACAGTTTCTACCCAACTAAATTAAATTCAATTTAACATTAATTTAAAGCTACAAAAACAAAAATCATCGATTTAAAACATTTTAACCAATAAAAGTAAAAGAGTATTTTATAAATCTAACGACTTTAGTAAATTACCCATTATTATAAAATCAAGGTTAGTGTATATTACTTCATTGAACACGGGTCGGAACTCCTCTTACAAGGAGGCAACTAGGAGGGCAAGTGGAGATCTAAATGGATCCCCACTTGCCCTCCCCCTTGATTTCTTTTGAGAGGAGATCTGACCCGTCTTCAATGAATACGGATTTACGCCGTCTTCAATGAGACCAATTGTTAACCTTTAGACGAATTAAATGATATTCCCTCCTATTCTCTAAAATATTCCATATTTCTTTTTTCAGATTATTTAACATATCTTCCCTATTTTCTTGTTTGGTATGTTTTGTGTGGTCGAAATTAAATAGCATATGAGGTAGTGTATATTATATGGTCTAAATTTATTGCGTTTTTTTTTTGTGCAAAAAGTAAAGGGTAAAATTTTGGAGAATATGAAGGAGTATCATTTTCATAGATAAGACAAAAATTAAATGCCTAGATAGTAGCAAATAACTTGTTTTTATCTTTGCTAATGTCAAATATTTGACCCGTTTTAAACTTAAGATGAGTATATCTATTTTAAGAAAGATTTATTGATATATCTAATCTAATCTTACATCTCATACAATATATATAAATCGAAAATTATGACGCAATAATTTAAAAACAAAAACAAATTAAAATCAGCACCTTATATAGTATGGATATATAAAGATTTTAATTGTTCACATAACAATATACTGCCTCTGTTCCAATCATTTTATTGTCTTTGACTAAAATACTTCCCACAAAGAATAAAAAAAAAATGCAAACAAATGATAAGAATAGAGGGAGTGACATATGTAGGTTCAGTTTTGAAAATTATAGATAACTAAATAAATCAAGATTCCAAAAAGATAAAATATTCCATAATTCTTTAGACTTGTATTTTAATCAGAGTATAATAATAATGGACACTTTAAATGTCATTCAAAATAAATATTTAATATTGATTTAATTTATAAAAGTCAAAATAATTGTCGTTGTAGTAGTAAAACTAATAACAACCAAAAGAGATATATTGATAACTTTAAATGAGAGAATAGTGAAAGTAATAATAGTGACGGCGGGAGCAGTGGAAGTCAAAGTAGTATCAACGAATGTAGTGAAAAATGTAGTAACAAGAACGGGTAAAAGTATTACAAATTGGGTAACCAATCGATTTAAGAAAATCTTTTAATTATTTTAATATGTAAGCTTGATAAAATTAACGGGAATAGTGTTTTAACCGCATAAATAACGATAATAATAAAAGTACTTATAGTAACAGCCAGAGTACTAAACGTAATACTATTAACATCATATGCTGTGAAAGTAATAATACTAACAACATGTCTATTGAATGTGTCTCATTATGAGTAATTGATAAATTTTACATATCATCATAATTTTAAGATATGTCATCGGTTAGTATATTATAGATGATAAATGTATGAGTTAGATAAATAAAATACAAATATATTTCCATATAAAATAAATTTAAATAGTAAAAAGAGGTGGCTCAGGCGCTCGTGGAAAGTGATTAAAACTTCGAGGCCAATCATTGTAAAAGTGAAGAGGAGATGGTGGCGGTTAGGATAGAGAAGCTTTAGACGATGGCTATTAAGTCTAAGAATCCTCAGGCAAGGAGCATGTGTAATACTCGTATTTTTCGGTGGTATTCAGGCATGTCGTTAAGAAAGTGTACTAGGAGCTTTTAGTCCGTGGTCGAGTGAGCCTCTACTCGACCTGTCGACCATGTCTTGTTGTTGCTCGATTGAGTATTGTAATGACTCGACCGAGTAGGGGGTGTACTCGGTCGAGTATGGTAGTGACTCGACCGAGTGGGGTGTGAACTCGGTCGAAAATATTGTAGCAACTCGATCAAGTTGCCATGTGTCCTTAGGTTCTGAGAGTGGTGAGTCAGCAACAAGCCACTCGACCGTACCCCAAACTCGGTCGAGTATTCCCCACTCGGTTCAATGTACCTTACTCGACCCAGTTGATCTCGACTTCGACGTTTACGCAAATCAGTTTTAGGTTTTATTGAAGGGTTGTTGTTGTTATCCCTCATTCTATCATTTCCACCTTATCTCTTTATAGTTGACCTCTCTCTAAGACTCTCTCAAATCTTCATCTTTGGGTCTTATGATTATGGAGCTTCTATCTTGGGTCGAACCTTCCCTTCATATCCTAATCCCTTGGTGAGCTTCTTATCCACTTTGTCGTCTTATTTTACAGAATTAAGGTTTTCCCCATTTAGTGGCTTAGATATTCGTTTTGTGTTGTCTAACGTCACATTTTAATAGACTATCGATATTGGACTAGTGTTTGTAGGAATTAGTAGTGATGGTATCATTATTTTTAATGTAGGCAAGGTGTTCGATAAAATGACGTCGTCCTACTTCTACTTATTTGACTTAGCTTGATGTACTGTTGGACTCCATTGGATGTGTTTCATGTGTTTGGACCGCTATATGTTGATGATTTCTTGGAGTGCTAAAAGTTAGGTGAATCCTACTCAGTTGATGTATATATGGATTGATTTTGATTGTATGCTGTGATGTATGACTGTGATTCGGATAATTATTGTGATTGTGATACATTGGTGTTTGAGTGGTTAATGATATATAGCGGTTGTGGGAACCGGCTCCATAGTATCCGTGGGTCGCTCTTCATTGTCTTACCATGTAAGAGACAATGCACGTGGTTATGACCTGGATCTACGGGTGATCTACTGCGGTAGGGCCCATGGTGTCTTCGGCGTGCCCGGGACACGGTTGGTGATTAGGGTGCACTACTCGATGGCAACGGAGATGAGTGATGATTGTTTATTAATGCTTTCGTGATTGATTATATATATGTTGACTGACGGTGTTTTGAAATTTCGTTGTCTGTTTCTCTACCGTGACCTATAAGATATTTCCGGTGTATGGCAAGTAGTGTTGTAGCAGGTACCATTGATTTGAATTGATGGGGACGCGGGACTATGACGATAGGTTTGGACGCGATTGAGGACTTAGTTACTAGAGTTTAGATGAGTTGTATTATTTTGGAGTCGACCACCTTGTTTTGTATTTTGGACATTAAAGTACTTAATGTAAATTTAATTATGTAGTTGAGATTTTGTTGTTTATAAGTTTTACCCTCGGGAAACCGAGGTGCAGCATCTTACCACATCCGAAATGTCTTGCTTAAAGCCTCCGAGCATGGTGGGGTGGTATAGTAGGAACAAGGGAAAAAAACTCAAAGGCTACATGGAAAGGGCAGGAGAAAGTCTTTGTGATTATACCAGGAGGAATTGGGCAGCCGGTTAGTTTGAACGGGAACAATAATAATATGCAAGAAAAGGAGAGACTGGTCAAAACGGGGACGTTGGATCAGAAAGCTATGGGTGTGACATAGACGATGAACTATATAGGTAATTCTAGTGGTACATTAATGTGGGACGACAGTACAAGAGGTGGGAGGAAGGAGCCTAGGAAGTGGAAAAGACAAGCCATGGAGGGTAGTATTTGGTTCCAAAGGATGAATCGATAGGAGATTTATGCTTGAAAACACAATATGGTATAGATTTAGTACCGAGGATGCATGAAACAAAACAACGAAACTAAGCACATTTGTGTGTTTACTTGAGGCGGTGGTGGCTGGGTAACCCCGATGTAGTAGGTAGCTTTCTCCTACGAGAGGATCCTAGTATAGTATACTTATGTAAAACTAAAGTTAGCGGGAGGAAATGAGAAAGCTTAGCAACTATTAACACGGATACGATGCAATATAAGTTGATAGCGCAGGGTGGACCGATTGTCTCGTTTTTCTATGGAAAAGCAAAATGTCCATTTCTTTTTTATCCGCTAGTGTGCAATACATGGAATTTGATGTGGGTAAAAGTGATAATAAGTAGCGAATTACTTGGTTTTGTGGATGGTCGGCCGTCCAGAAGAGACATTTATCATGGAAGCAACTTTGTTTGTTGGCTTTAGAGTCTCAACGCCTTTGGATGTGTATTGAAGATTTAAACAATGTTCTCTTCTCGCAAGAAATGCTAGGTGGAGTAAGGCCCAATGAGAGATTAAGAATTTTTTTAGGGCGGTTCATGATTGTGATTACGAGAATTCGTTTGTGAGGGGTACGAGTTTACCTACGACGATGGTCAAGAGGATGAAGATAATAGACAGAGCAGGAGTAATAGAGCCATATGACAAAGGGATGGTGCCATATGTCATCTTTTGCGAAGTTGGCTCACGTGGATAGGGCGTAGTCTGACAATGCTCCATTGATAAAGTGCTTAGATGACATGCACGATTGCAGGAAGGGGAGGTGGAAAAGGGTTTAATTTGATAAATAGGGGTTGGCGAAGAGGATTATGTGGATACAATTAGAAAAGCTTGGGTACTTGGAGACCTTGAATTGATCAATACTATTAACTGATGTTTCCAGGACTTTATAAAATGGATGGAGGTTAGAATAGGCAAAGTTATGAGGGATTTATGGCTTAAAGACAAGGATAAGACCACCATATTTTTTCATCAAAAGGTGAAGCAGAGGCGACATAAGAAGTTTATAAAATATATCATTAACGAAGAGGGTCGCAAGTTTGAAAATGAAGGTGGAATAAAGAATGTTTTAGTGCTATATTTTGAGCAATTATTTTCCTACGATGAGCAGGTCAGGATCGATGAAATGTTGGAGGGTGTGAAGAGTCGCGTTATTAGTGAAATGATTGTTTTGCGTTGTAACACCCCGCCACGCCCGGAACCTTTAAGTAAGGCCTTCCGAGTTTTGGAGGGTGCTACGCCTAGGTTTTCCGAGGGTAGGATGTAACATGACAAGAAATCAAGAACAAACTTTAACTTACATTAACTTAATAAAAGTCCAAGTACAAACTTAAGGTTTATCGAATACAAGATACGTTACAACTCATCAATAACTCCTACAAGATCTTGACTCCTCCAATCCCAACATCAAACCCAAGTCATCATAACCATCTCATCAAATTCTCGTCTTCTAGGCTGCGTAATTTTGTTGTGAAGACCACCACCACCGCTGCTGCCGCACGCTAGCAAATTATGTTTTCTTCTGATATATTTTCGCCTCGCCATCTCCATTTCCTTGTTGCTATTAGTGGAAGTGACAAACCACCTACCTTTCATGTTGCCATTCATGATCCGGCCTAGTGTAGGGCAATGACAAACGAGATCCACGCTCTTGAAAACAATGGCACTTAGGAGATGTCTGATCTTCCTACGGGAGAAAAGGCGTTAGGTTGTCGTTGGGTGTATAAAATTAAAAATAACTCGGACGATAGTATTGAGTGATACAAATCTCGTTTGGTTTTTTTGGTAATCACTAGATGGAAGGTCTTGATTATGGGGAGACATTTACTCAGGTGGTTAAAATAGTGACTATTCGTACTTTCCTTTTCGTTGCCGCTGTCTAAAAATGGGAGCTACAACAAATGGATGTTCATAATGCTTTCTTGCATGGTGACCTTTTCGAAGAGGTTTATATGCGTCTTCCTACGGGATTTAGTTGAGGTATAGAAGGAAAGGTTTGTCGGTTGCATAAATCCTTGTACGGTCTTTGTCAAGCTCCTCGTTGTTGGTTTGCTAAGCTTGCTTCAGCCCTTCGCTCTTACGGTTTTAAGTAAACATATTCCGCCTACTCTCTAGCCTCTTATTCTCGTGGTGAGGTGTGTCTTCATGTCTTGATCTGTGTTGACGATCTTGTCATTGCTGGTAACATGTCCGTCTTCGCTGCATCTTTCAAATCTTATTTGGGTGATTGTCTTCACAGGAAGGATTTAGGACCTTTGACATATTTTTTGGGTATTGAGGTTACCCGTAATGCCGAAGCAATTTTTTTGAATCAACGTAAATATGTGCTTGACATTGTTTCTAAAATGGGTCTTCTTGGTGAAAAACCAGCGGCTACGCCTATCGAGCAAATCCATCTCCTTGGTTTAGCCATTGGTTTGATTCTTGAGGATATTGAGTCCTATAGAGGGATGTATGGGCATTTTGTTTATCTAGGTGTCACACGCCCCGATCTCTCCCATGTCGTCAATGTTCTTTCTCAGTTTCTCCAAGCACCTCGCCAGGAACATATGAGTGCAGCGTTTGCGTGTTGTTCGGTTCCTAAATGGCTGTCCGAGTCATGGCATTTTATTACTCTTAGACGGTGATTTTTCGCTCTCTGGTTAGTGTGATTCCAATTGGGCTGGGTGTCCTTGAAATCAACACCCTATTTCCGGATGGGTTGTTTTTTTTGCTGAGGCAGAATACCGCTACATGGCCGCTGTCTTGTGTGGGCCGAAATGGCTTCAAGGGCTTCTCGCAAGTTTGGGGGTCGTGGTCGTACCTCGTCCTATACGTCTTTTTTGTGATAGTCAATCCGGTCTTATATGAGCAGACAAAACATATTGAGGTTGATTGCCATTCAATCCACGATGCTATTTCTGATGGTTTGATTCAGCCCTATTATGTCTCGACCCATGATCAGTTGGCCGTCATCTTCCCTAAAGCGTTGGGAGTTTCTCAGTTCGATTACCTTTTGCGGAAGCTTGGCATTGTGAATCTCCATGCTCCAGCTGGGTGGGGGGTAATTAAGCATATCGATTGTCTGTCTAGTTAATTGGGCTTTGCTTGATCAATAATAGTTGGTCACATTAATAGTTTGTCTATTGAGTTATCTTATATCGTGTTATATAAGGCTGCTTAAGGAGCATTTGTGACAACCAGCAACTCTCATATAAGACGGGGCGTCTTGTCTTCAATTTAAGACGGGTCAAGTTCCCTCACAAACAACAAGTTTTGGGGTTGGGGTGATAAGTGGGAGCTCTACTTGCTCTCCACTTGCCCCTCCCCCTCACTTGTTCTTTTTTAGGGAGGCTTGTCCCATCTTAAAGTTAAGACGGGTCACCCCATCTTAAATGAGAATTTATGACAACCACAACTTCTTCTCGTTTAACAAAGCATATGAATAAATTTATTATTTTTTCTATATATTTGCTTGTCTTATTCTTACTTCACAATTTGTTTTGTGCGAAATATGAATCAATGATATACTTCGTACTACATAGCAAATTTTCAACCGTCTGCCCAACAGAAAAAATACTTTGCTGGTATCCAACGTGTCCCACGAGGAACAGGATATTTTATGCCATGTTGCGACAACGCCCCACTCCACAAATCTCTATATAAGGCTGAGACATGTTATTCTTCTACTATAAAATAAGGTAAAACCAATAAACCAATTTCAAGCCCAATAAAAATTGTGTTTGTTCTTATCTCTATCTTAGTGAATAGTGTACTGACCGGAGGCAACAGCTTCAACCAAGGTTGGTATCCGCACTATATCTTAGCTTGAATCCTCTTTTGTGCAAGGCTAAGAGAATGTTTACTTTTTCACTTAGTATTGTACAATTTGTAGGATATGTCCACTACTTAAGGGACTTTAATTCACCATTACAAAGTATGAAGTAACCAAACTCATATCAAGGATTTGTTTAAAAAATATAAAAATTTCATATTCTAATTTAAAATTGATGAGATATGGGTTTGTCATATTCAATCAGAGCCGTTTGCATAAATTCTCGTTGAAAAAGGCGCATATCCGTTTTCATTGAAAACGTGCTGGATCCCCTCTCACAAGGAGTCAAGTGCAAATGTAAGTGGGGATCCATTTAACTCCCCACTTGTCCTCCCACTTGCCTCACTGTGGGAGGGAATCCGACTCATCTTTATTGAAAACTGATATGCGTCGTTTTCAATGAGACCGGTATGAGATTAATATCTATGGATATCAAATTAAAATAAATAAATATGTGAGAAGTAATATTTTAACAGATTGTAATATAATCTTTTATATAACTTTTTAATTAAATCTTCATTTTCATTATTTTATATTGTTAAAAATTACTCCCTCATATTCAATGTAAACCTTATTTTCTTTTTATACTATTCAAGTTTTTTTTCCTATTTTATTTTTTGGATGAGGAGTTATGTGTTTTGAGTGGTCCATATTCAATTGAATTAGGGGTTGAGTATTTTGTATGATCCACTTTCATTTTCTTAATCCAAGAGCCGAAATAAAAGGAGAAGATTAGGGGGTGAGCAAAACCGTGTACCCGATACGAATTTAAAAACCGTATCGGGTACCCAGGTTTTTGAAAGCCAAAAATTAGTACACGGATTTGACACGGTTTAACCGGTTATCCGGTTTTCGTATATCCACTTTAAACCGGGTTTCCGGTTTTCGTATACCCGTTTTAACTGATTACCCGAATACCGGATACCCGGATCCGGTTTAATTAATAATCATCAAAAGTCAAAATTTTACTCCACAAAATTAGTAACGGTTCATTACTAGAATACCTATATAATCTAATATGCCTATGATTACAAAACACAACTACTTGCTAATTAATAGTAAAATACAAAAAAACAAACCTTCATCGTTCGATATACAACTTTGACACCCACAAAGTAGTTGCGGACATTAAACGTTTCGGCGTCAACAAATTGATCAGCAAAGTTTCGCACAAATAATCCAAGTAGAAAACAAAGTTTCGCATACAACTTTTTTTTGTTATTTTTAATTAAACCGTGTCAAAAATAGTATATCCGCGTCAACAAATTGATCAACAAGGTTTTTTTTAAAAAATCTTATTGTATACCTGGAAATTCGTACATGTACCCCAAAATTCATATAATTAAAACAATATACCGTATCGTATCCATATATTAAAACCGTATCATATATTTTTGTTCAGCTCTAGGAAAAGTCACATTGAATAGGAAGGAATATTATTTAGGGTATGGAATTTACATATTTGAACTTTAACCGATTTTCAAACTCATACTATTTACAAACGGAAGGTATGAGAAATGAAGTTTCAATCTCATATCACCTAGGTATGATTGCTGATTCCAAAATTCATATTTATGCGTGAAACAAACGCCCCTTTAATTCGTTTCATCAAATATAAAACTGTCACAGACAACACAAAAATTAAACAAATAATTGAGATAGATAAACCCTATACCTCATTATTTTCTGCGGTCATAATTAAATGTCTGATGTATGTAAGATCTTGAGATGCAATACATTGGCAACATCACTCTTGTACGATATCAATCGTCTGAAAGTCTAATGAAACTATACTAACAATTTGGCTAAACTCCACGTCCCTTAAGAACGATAGTCATATGTTACTATTTTATGTCTTTCAAATTTAGTTAAACTTCTTGTTAAGACGGGCAATTTTATGTTGGTTTGGAATAAAAACGCGGTTTTTGTAATCATTTTGTAGTAAAATGTGACTACTTTTTGAAATCAAGTTATTATAAATTGTAACAGTAGCTAGACCATTGTAGTTACATTTATCCATAAAATTTAGTCCGTCGGAAAAAAGATTGTGTTTCACGTGGACATTTTTTCGACCATGTTATCCGCCAATAGTTTAGTATTTTATGAATATTTGTTAATTTTGTGAAGAATATAACTTATGTTCGGAGTGTTTCCGACAGATTAAAAGCATAGACTCCCTAAAAAAGGATAAACAGATAATTTAGTGTTTCCAAATTAAATAGTTAAACAAAGGATACATTAACTGTTAAGGTAGAAGATCATTGATCAATTCTCAATCAAGAAAAGTTGATAATGAACATGGGTAACTACACCATGTAGTGCTCAAATTTCACTTATACGAGTAATATTTTTGGATTCTCACGAGATTTGACACATGTCTTATTAATTACGCTAGCTCTAATAGCAGGTTAGAATACAAATTTCAACTAAAATTATAAGATGATGGTTGAAGCTTACTTGAGAGAAGCGGTGCGTTTAGAGACGGTTCTAATAGGGGTGCAGTGAATACATCTGCACTGACCTTTTTAAAAAAAAAAATTCAAATTTGAATTGTAAATGAGCACATTAACTAGGTTGGTCTAGTGGTTACTCATACTTTTACTTACCTTAAAAGGTTATGAATTCAATCATTTTTAATGGTGATTTTACATTGAAAATTTTTATTTACTCTGGAAAACCTCATGATAGGTGATACACAAGAGAGACATGGTGGTATTCCAAGGGATATCTCTAATTATATGGTGCATCTCAATGATTATCATACCAACAATGGTGACACCCTCAAACATATCACAAGGCACACTCCTATACGACATGGTTTCATGGAAACTTGACTTGGGAAAAGATACTAAACCATACACCAGTTTTCTGTCTTCTTTGAGAGGTAAACTCAAAGCCGGTGAAGTTTGCAAGTTTCCGCTCACTTCTAAAACACCCGCGAAAGACAAAACATTTATTTTGGTGGATATCGTCGATACCCAACAGAGAACCATCACAGTGGCATTATTGGGGTCCGATGCTTATTTCGTGGGTTACCGCGATATTTTTAATGGTGCGCCTCGGGCCAATTTCGTCCAGGACAATTTCGCGGAGTGGGCAAAAAGCGACGTTTTCAAGGATGTGGAAACAAAAAACAGGAACAAACTTCCTTTTAAAAGCAGCTACGACTCCATGGAAAAGGTGGCAGGACTTAAAGGCGAGAATGGAAGAAAAAACCTCGCCTTAGGAATTAAAGAATTGAACAGCTTATTTGACAAAATTTACGACACAGCATACAATGGAAATAATTTGGCGAAATTTGGCTTAACAGTCGTCCAAATGATTTCAGAGGCGGTACGATTTAAGTTTATCGAAGACGCGGTAGTTAAGGGAGGGTTATCGGATAAGTCTTTCAAACCAGATGATAATATTATTAATTTGCAGAAAGAATGGGGAAAATTGTCTGAAGCTATACATGTCTCAGCTGGTAATAAACCTGCTTGCCAAAAGATACCTAAAATCGACTTTCCTAGCAATGTGGGAACAGTGGACGGGTTAAGGAGTTATATAAGTTTGGTCAAATTCAAGAAGGGTACGCTAAGTGAGACTGGTGCGAATACTACTACTGGTGCAATGGAATTTGTGGACCTTGCATTTATATGAGTAGTGCCATATCATGCTCGTGGTTGAGACCTTGATGTTACTATTGATGTAATGTGTTGTATAATAAATAAGGTGAAAAAACTCTACTACTACTGCTGCATTTTGTTCTCTATGTAAGATGTTACTATTGAAGTATTCCCTATGGAGTATGGATGATGCTACTATTGATGTATAATGTGTCCATTTCATTTTTTTTAACGCAGGCAGCAGATCGTATTCTGGTGTACTCCAATAACTTTAAGTTTATCCATGATAATAGTAACATAATGGGTATAAAAAACAATACCTTTATTATACAATTCTTAGAGAAGAAATAGAAAGAAAAGAAATCAAGAGGATCCGGCATAATAAAGTGTTACTAACGATGTATTTTGAGTTGTATACCAAAAATCGATAGCGGTAACACACCATCGGGTGGTGCCGAATCTTGACGGATAATCCTCCTATAACTAAAAAAATAAGTCATCAAGAAGTTTTCGTGCTCAATTTGCACAACATTGGACTGGGCCTTTATTATTAGCTAACTATTCTTTAAAGATATTATGTACAAGTTAGGCCCAATCGGCCAAAAGTGATTTTATCATCGTTAGATTATTGAAACATCTAATAAACAATAAATCTACATATATAAAAACAACAGAGATATATTGTTATAACATATACTCCCTCCACTTCAATCCAAAATACTCATTCACTTTATAAAGTCAACCTTATTAAATATTAACTTGAAGTATATATAGTCAAATTTATAAAATTTATATGTAAAATTTTACATATTTACGTTGGCTATAAGAAAATGTTTCGGGAAATTATAATTTCGACGCAAAAAAACAATCTATAAATAGAGGAAATCGTGGTCAAAGTCTCGTCTCGTAGACCCTGAAAAGTCAAATGGGTAGTTTGGATTGGATTAGAGGGAGATTTAAGTATTAAATTCAATATTTTTTTCTACCACGTAAATTCTCTATCGGAATATCCTCACAGCACATGAAAAATACATGAAAATAAAAAATTAATGTAATTTTACAAAATACGATGATCAACCCGTTTTACAACGTATAATCGCAATATATTATCGAAGCGTGATTGACATGAACGAATTGGTGAAGCGTTATGGGCATATCGTACTACATACAAGACACCCACTCAAGCGACCCCGTGTGCGTTGGTGTATGGAGTTGAAGTTGAAGTTGTATTACGCTTGGAGCTCAAGATCTCATTTTTGTGAGTTGTTATTGATTGTATAAGAACTTACAAGCAATGACAATAATAAGCTGCATCTCGCTGAATTAGTAGCTCTTGATGAAAAAGGTTGCAAGCTCAACAATAGTTTCAATGTTATTACCAAGCACATTTGTCACGTGCATTCAACAAAAAAGATGCACCCTCAATCTTTTCAAGTAGGAGACTTGGTGCTCGCTGTTAGAAAGCCAATCATTACTTCTCACAAACCCGTCGGCAAGTTCACTTCTAAGTGGGATGGGCGATACGTTGAGCATGAGGTATACACAAATGGAGCTTATAAGATTGTTGATCGATGAGGACGGTGTTCGCGTAGAACCAATCAATGGAAAATTCTTAAAGCGCTACTACTCTTGAAGCATTGAACAAGAGCCTAAACTACATACTCGAGCTTCTAAGCAAGAGTCTAAACTGTCGTTAAATGTAAATATCTGTCGGTAAAAAAAGCTTACCGACCGCTTTTTCCTCCTTAACGTCCGATTAAGATCGTTCTGTAAATACGGTCGGTAAAAATCAATTATTGACCGACAGAACTTCGGTCGGTAAGTTACCGACCGACTATGTAATCGGTATATAAAATTTTGATCGTTGCCAAAGCTGAGTTGACTTGGTCAATATAACCAAGTAATCGGTCGGTAATTACCGACCGACAGTCGGTCGGTACGAGTGACAATTCGGTCGGTGATGATATTGACCATTTAACTTACAAGAGCTTTTTGATCGGCAATCGGTCGGTAAATTCCAAAATCGGTCGGTAACAGATATACATGATTTGGTGAGTTTTAGTTCTATTGCTTCCCCATTTGCTATATTTCTTGTATAAATTCCAAAATATATACAAAAGCATTCAGACACAATTTTTTGTAACCAGAAACCGTCTTTCAAATTAGAAAAATGTCAACGAAATCTTACAACCATGTCTTAGACAACCAACTACCAAAGTAACCATGTCTTATACAACCATAATTCACACCACAGTTTACACAATAACTAACTAAGTGACGAGTTTATTACACTTGAAAACCATTTCCGCCTCCACCAGAGTTATCGTTATTCGGGTTATAAAGAAATTCCCAAGGTTTATTGTTGCATCACGATTGGGTTTGGGATTCAAATAATTTGGTTAAGGCCTCAATTTGGAGCCTTGTTTCTTTTTGTTGACGCGTACTAGCGGCTTGACTTGCCGTGATTTGTTGCCTTAGATCTTCTTGATTTTTCATGTAAAGTTCGTCCCTCTTGCGAGCTTTTTATTCCCTCTTAAGAGTTTCTTCTTCCCATTGTTGCACCTCCTCTCTATACTTCCTAAACTTGTTGGCTTCCTTTTTACGTGCTTCCATTGCTTGACTTAGAACACCGGGGATATATGGTTGGGAGGCGGAAGAACTACGTCTCGACGATGTTGAGGCCGGGGGAGTGTAATATAGTGAGGCGGCGGTTCCTAACCCAAAGACTTGGCCCTTCTTGTATCCATCCACCGAATCCAACCAAACCTTGTTAGCGTCTGCCGGAAATCCTTGCTCTTTAAACTCATTTGTCATCCTCACATAATTATCCTACATTGTCAAAAAAGAAAGTTATAAATAATAACATAAGTATTTTGAAACACTTGAAATTTTGAATGTAGTAATACTTACATATCTCGCTCGGGCAGTAGGATGATTCCATTGCTTCTCACTATTAACCACTTTCCTATGGGTATCAAGATAGAGCTCCATTGCATTAGGGGCTATACCCCCCTTCTCTTTCGCCTTTTATAAAAACAAAGCAAACATTAACTTCAAATTGTAAATACTAACATTATAGTTGTTAATATGTCTAAACTAATAAAGTAAATTAACAAATTGAAATACTTAAAAGTTTAACTTATGTACCATCTTAGCCGCATGTTTTACAGCTTTGATTGACCCGTAGTGATGTGTAGTAGGACCATCTTTGCCGCCTTTCTTGCTGATGGAAGCTTGTTTCGATCTCTTGATAAACGACTTATTCTTCCGCTTCTCCATTTATGCTTTGTAAACATTAGGAAGCATCCAACCCGGGCCACTTGGAGACTTACCTTTTATCAGATGCCCGACATCAAACACGACGTCTTTTAAACGCTTTCTACACATCTTACTTATCCTCATACGTTGGATCCCAATTGCCCAATGTCTACACATAAAAACAACAACACTTAGAAAATATTCTTATCATATACTCCCTCCTATTCAACATAACCTTCCCTCTTTTCTTTTTCATCATGCACAATACTTTCCCTCTTTCCTTATTTAGTAAACTTTTATACTTATTTTAATCACCTAACCGCACAACAATACCCCACAATACCCATATTTTATCTTATTTTAATCACTTTACCCAGCAACAATACTTTGTGACAACCCTCGCGAATGCGGAAATATAAAACATACAAGCATGTGAATTATATAGCGGAAATAGGTAGTTTTTAAAAACTTTTATACATGCAAGTTAAATAAAACGAGGAGTGTCAAAATATTACAACTAAGTGCGGAAAATAACAAAGAGACGGGGTCTCTTAAATGTTAGAAAAGAAACAAGTGTTTAGCACAACTAGCTAAAATTGTCTAGAGGTGAAACTTCCAGGGACAACGCCCGCTAGCTCACACCCGAACCCAAAATAGCATAAGCAAAAAGCCATCCATGCAAGCAACCTGTTCATTCATGAAAAACATGAACGCCACAATCAGTGGGGAGTAACTCCGGGTTCTCCCAGCCATAGCACATTAAACGTACATATAAGGAAATACAAAAGTAAAATCATGCATATATAGATATCCATGTGAGATACGATAAGAATAGATAGGCAATTTTATAGATAGTGATAAGAGCATATGGAATACAATCCGAATCCATCATGTGATACAAAGACTCGGGGAAGACACTCTTAGGCAACCGAATACGCTCACTATGGCTTGCATCTCACCGTTAGCGGTATAAGTTTGATAAGATTGAGACTCGACAAACAAACCATGCCAAGTCATGCGATGATCACAATAAATCCATCATATTATCATCCATTCAAACATACCAATACATAGAAAGACGTGCCCAATCCATGCAAGACCATTAATAATATCATTAAATCACGCAATCAAAGACAACGACACAAAGAACGACATCTCTCACGGTAAATGAAATGCACTAGCACCGTGTACATGGCAAGTATGATTAAAAGGCATCCACGGGATAAAGCATTTCCCTGAACTCATACACGATGCTACATTTCGTATATGTAGACTAATTTCCTACTGGTAGCATGACGATAATAATACGGTCCTAGTCTAAACCTGGCCAGATTCTCGGAATATAACGTGTTCCGATTCGACATGCGATAAAACGTTTCGCATCCAAGACTCGGTCTGACTCGGGCTTATAATAATAAATGCCGAGTACCCCAAATTCGGTAGATCAATTCACGAAAGAGGCGGAAAAGAGCTCAAGCCTCATAACATGCGGTACGCTACATGCAAATAACACCACCTCGCAAGTACACAACATTTGACGGCCGGGTCGAACAACGCATAGCGTTCAACTCCTAACAACGTCGTCGTATGCCCACTAATACATGCATTTAAGCAGTAGGATACCTCTCCGTTCCGACATTCCAGCCTTACGAACGGGAAGGTGGCCAAGGGAATGAGAGTACAAAGCACAAGACAAAACAGTGCTCAAACAGTAACATTTGTAAAAACATGTGATACAAGCGAATAAAATATCATATATCCAAAACATGAATATTATAAGTCACTACGTAAAATTATACGATAAACGGATCATGCGAACTATTATAAATTACGAGTTTTAGAAGTTAAAGGAAAAGATCACAACCGTGTTCCAGGCCGGTCAGGGGACCGGCGGCCGATGGGCCGGTTCAGAGCACAGGCAAAAATCCAAAAATCACAAAAACAGAGAAATGTGGTCTAGGCCGGTCTATGGACAGCCGCCGGTGGACCGGCAAAGAGCACACCTATACAAAAATTCCAATTTCTCAAAGTTGTTACTGATGTGTTCCCAGCCGGTGGGTAGACCGGCGGCCGGTCGACCGGCAGGGAACACCAGTTCACCCGAGAGCCTCTTTCACTTAACCAATTCATTTCAATTCTCATATATACTTCAAATAATTATCAACAATCAATATACATCATCAACATTCATCATATAACAACATTCATTAATCATAACATGATTCCTAA
The DNA here is from genome assembly GCA_022085475.1 of Heliosperma pusillum. Lineage (NCBI taxonomy): Eukaryota > Viridiplantae > Streptophyta > Magnoliopsida > Caryophyllales > Caryophyllaceae > Heliosperma > Heliosperma pusillum. The sequence continues at coordinate 28,273 of JAIUZE010067214.1, forward strand.
GCTTCTAATCGTATTCTAAATACGATTTCTCGCATATAAAGCATGTAAAACACGTAAATGATACCGAGTAACCCTTCACCGTTACCTTTAAGCGTCTCTACTAGTCGTCAAGCTCCTCTTCAATAAGGTAGTAGTCTTTGTCGGGATCTTGGAGGTCACCACCTACATAAAGATCATAAAAGATGAATGAAATTCATCTTGAGAAAGACGGGAAATTTGAAAAGCGAGAAAGACGATGATTTTAACATCAATACGGATAGAGGAAGGTAAGGGGAGAAGAATGAGACGAACTTACGTGAATTCTAGCAAGTAACGAATGCGCTAGGATGATTCAAAGATCGAAAAATGCTATGGAGGCAAGGGTTTGAGTTTTCTTAAAGAGGAAGAAATGTGTGTGTTTGTGTTTGAGTAAGAAATAGGTTAAGGGAGTTAGAGTATGAGTAAGGAAAAAGTCAAGGAAAGTCAAACTCGCCTTAAGACATGATTCTCATGGAATCTCGCGGAAATTCCAAATACGAACTCGGAAATTCTAAATTCGACTCGGAACATAAAATTCTAAATTAAAACTTAAATTTGCTGAAAGGTATTCGTAAAATATTTCTACTAGAAAAATAGGGTAAATTTCCGGGTGTTACAATCACCCCACCTTTTAAAAAGTTTCGCCCTCGAAACTTGAGGGAAAGAAAATATACCTTACTCGAAAAGACTCGGATATTTACTACGCATAGAAGCTTCAGTTTCCCAAGTCTCTTCTTCGACATTAGCACTTCTTCGAAAACCGTTTTGGAGATGAACCTCGTTTCATAAATATTTTCCTTTATAAAAGTTTTC